>CM067475.1:37336745-37407673 GCA_034552555.1 Semaprochilodus insignis | reverse complement strand
TATATATATATATATATATATATATATATGTAACTGTGACATCACAAAAGCGATGCGTTTAGAAAAAGTCAATTTTACATTTTAGTTTTCATATATGGACTGTGTAAACAGTAAACAGTACATTTTGAAACTATAACAATGTTTGAACACCGTACCAAACTTGCAACACCAAAAAAGTGACTGCTTCAATAGAGCATTTTTCTGTAGCAACTACCGAGAGGTTGACCCATTTGAAATTACATGCACTTTCTAAGTTTGGTATTTTGAGTTGTGTGCAGCTCCTCATAACAGCCAAGCAACGCTAAGCAATGTTCCAGCTAGATGAGCTATTGCATGGTCACACAGCATAACAGAGGTGAGAGTTGTCATTCAAGTATGTTAACATCTCAAAAATGACAGTCAGTGGTTGGAAAATATGCAGCATGAGGATTCGTGCTGGCTTTCGTCCCCTGGATTAGTGAAGGTGCCAAATGAAATGGGAAAGACCTTCTGCACTAGGAACAGGATCTAACCAAACGGGGAAATAAACTAAATCCTCACAAAAACATGGTGCAGAGAGGATTCTGAGTAGGGTAACATCAGGTGATTTTCAAGTATAAGAGAAATATTCTGTGTGTGTGTGTGTGTGTTTGCGTGTGTGTGTGTGTGTATGGACTGCAACATTTTTAAACCCAGAGCTGTGATAATAGGTTGTTTACGCAAACCTCAGGTACCATACTGGACCCCTGACCTGCACACTGCATAAGAAGACTGGATACATCAGTGAAGCTCAGCATGAATCTAAGAACAGTAGAACAAGTTCAGCATCTTTCCCCTCAAAAAACCAAACCTAATCCTGAACTCCTGTATGCTTCTTCTGCTTTGATCTTTCAGTTAGAGGCGTGACAATAAGCTGAAAATACAATACAGTGGGTTTATTTTCTAACCATCCCCTGTCTCTATATTGCCCTTAGCACATTCGTGTAATTCTTCAAAACAAAACATCTGTTCTATGCCACATTTATTCAATACAACTAAACTAGCATTTAGCATTTAGAATGTTTAGAGAATAAAGTTAAAAGAATTGAATTTTTACCAGCACAAACAATTCTGAACCCTTAAAAGCCAGTTCCATTTAACCATGTTCTTATCTTCATCATTTATCATGTTTGCTTACAGTAAATCTCCTGCCATTAGAAATGAATGGTTGTGTCACAGCAAGTAAATGTGCTCCAACTTTATCATTAAAGCAGTGATCACTATAATATCTTACCTTACTATGTGGAGAAATGCATAATCTGTAAAAGTGTCCCAAAACACCTTCCAAAGACAAAAGCAAAAATCATATATTGTCATATAATGTCTTATACTGGTTAAAAGAATCCTCATATTTGTTACTCAAAGGATGCATTTTATTGATGTGAGGCCATATCTGTAAATTAAGTGTACTTAAAAGAAGCCCCAGTGCTGTCATTCACAGGCAAACTGCTTTCTGGCACACCAAAGATTTCACAATCTGAGTTCAACCATAGCCTGGTGACTCAGTTCTGTTCCACTCCTCAATCAGTTTGTTCTAAACAGCAAGGAGAAAGTCTCACAATGTAAACAATTAAGTGAGACTTTCTGTAAGTTCACAAAACAAATATCACTGATTACATTAATTCCTAGCATTTGGAGTTGGACAGAGCAATCTCGAAACCAAAAATAAAGGACAGCATGAAATCAGAACACAACTTTTCCAGGTTAGACTGGAAGTGAGCGATACACCAGTTCATTTGTTTTACTGGTTGAAATTCTGGAAAGGCATGAGTTTTGTTATAAACTTTATAGCGGTTTGCCAAAAATAAGTGCATCTGAAACAATGTAAAAATACACTCATAGGTTAGCAAAGTATGAAAAAATAGGGAGAGATACTGAAGGAATAGCTAGTTTCCCTAGGTTAGTCTGTGGCACCGCCTCTCCCTTTCAGCTGTATCAGATGACGCACAACATTTTGGGAAACAACATTGTTGCATTTTCTCATTTTACTATTTTACTATACTTGTACTATTTTGTGAAATAAACATAATAGTAAATTAATAAACAAAATTGTAAACTATACTAACGTTTTTCATTTTGGACTAATTTGTAAATAATCAGTTGTCCTAAAAATCCATTTTCCATGTATTTATAATATTCTATTTTTTATATATATATATTTATTTATATATTTATACACGCTTCTGCTTCTGGTATAAAACACATGCGGTTTGGAGCTAAACGTTTGTGGAGAATTGTTATGAGAAATTGCCAGTAGAGTTCTGACAATCAGTAAACAATCAATACCACCTTCTGGGGGGTGGCCAGTAATATTTCTAGACAACAGAGGAAGAAGCTCACTGTACCATGTAATAACTCATATTCATAGAATGAAGGCCACAAAATGCAGAAACAGCATTTGGGAATACCACATAAATATGAAAACAATGAAACACCTCTAGATTGGTATTCGGGGGAAAGTGCTTAGTAAGCGATCTGACAAATCCAATTTGACTTGTTCTAACAAATAAACCAGGCAGAGCAGTCCGAGCAGCTTCTAAAATAACTGCTTGTGACCTCCTGTAGCGTCTGTCACTTCCAATTATGCAACCTGCCTACACTGAAAGTCTTTAAGGTTTTTTAGTAATTATACCCACCCAGCTTTTCCTTTGTTTGTGTTTCTTCCTTCCGAAAGAAGACAAAGGTATATATAAACTAGCAATGTCGGAAAAAAGCACTTATTCCGAGGTCAACTGGCTATGACTACCCTACAGTTAATATAAAATGTAACATATAATTATATGATATGCAGAATGTAATGTATAATAGAATGCAAATTATTATTCTCTAGCCATAATTATAATTATGGCTACAGTGAGATCTTCTGCTGGATGAGATGTGTATTTGTCCAGTGTATGTGAGATGTGTATGGTTGTTATCTGTTTTTATTAATATTGTGTCTAGTCTGTTGTGTTTCTGCACCTGTAATGAGATTACAACATACTTCTAACAAGCTTTCAGGGGCTGGTTATGGTAATAAAGTTGACTTGATCTCTAAGCGTAGCTGGTAAAGCCGTGTCCTTTCCAGTTATCTCCTAATGGTGACTGGACCAGGGAGACTGCGTTCATGACCTAAAAGAACGTCTGCAGCCCTGCAGGACGAATGGCTCTAAGATAATATAATTTACAGGTAGGCAGAAGAGCGTGTGTGTTAGAGGGGGTTTTATTAAATGGGTGAGACCACCATCTATCTGCACGCACACTGTTTGGTGTACTTTCACAGATTTAATCAACTCGGAGCTAATCCATTTAACACAGCTCGTGTAGAAAAGGGGGCTTAATTGTGCTATAAAACGCGAGGTTGTAAAAACAGAGCAGTCAATGCTAATTCGATAAGCTGCTGATAAGTGTTTCCTCTGATTCTGCTCTTAGCACTACATGTAAGTGCACAACACACAGCATACGAGAGCACATGTATGAACTAAACACGGACACAGATATAGGCCCACTTAGCTCAGGCTACGAGTGCTGGTGCACGTGTGACTGTGGATGACTAATGTCATAAACAGCATGTTGACCGTCATTACTTGTTTATGACCCTCAGGTCACAAACCTGCTCTTACACCCTGTGCTGTGAATAAGCAAGAGATCCTCTCAATTTCCAGTCATAACTGTAATTCAGTAGAGGTTTTCTTCATGTTTCAGGATCAAGGAAAGCATAAAACATATTAAATGTGTACACACACAAACACACACACACACACACACATATATATCAGCATTTAGTGTGTGCGTAACTGGGCTGTTTTAGTGGTGTATCAGGTATTTCATGGCTGTAAGGAGTCCAATTTTCTGTCCATGTATTCATTTTTGAACTCAAGTTTAATCTATTGCTCTTTGACTATTACCTTCTGTATGCTAGGGGATTATTTTATTTCTAATACCCTAGAATTTATAATTTCTCCTTGAGCCATTTTAGACGCACATAAGAATGAAATCTAAAGACAGTTAAGGTGAGCTTGGGTGGTTGTAAATGTCTTTTTAAAGGGGGAACATAATGTTGGTGACTCCTTTGGGAACAGCCTTTAATAAGAGGACACAGCTGTAATTGGTTGGTTTTAAGATGGGAAGGATGGGAGAGTTAAAGTGGCAGTCTGCGCACAAAAGCAAAGAGTGGAAAAAATTAAGTACTGGCAGATTGGATATTATAATTGGTGACCTTCTGGAAGCTTGTGTGTAATTTTCTGCTCTTTGTCTAACACTGAACAATGAATAACTTTCTTCATGGCTGACTGTCCATTAAATGACCTGTAGCAGATTGAGATATGCAAGATTTCAATCAGTTTAAATCCATGGTCACAAAGAAAGAACAATACAATAGAAAGGTGCATGGTGGAAGCAGGCAGCCACTCCATCTGTTGGTGTATATAAGTGTGCATGCATTACAGCGTGTGCACATAAGGCCATTAACCCCTATCATCCCCATGGCATCTCCATTCTAAGAATAGCTGAGGTGCGGCTATTGATAAAAAGCTATTCTTGGTGTGTGAGCTGCACAATCTAGTTTTCTGGATTTTGACCCTCAGGCTCCAAGTCTCCTGAACCAAGACCATGACAGCACTGTTGAGATGAATTCGGTTTGCATCACCTATAACAGCGCTAGGAACGTGAAATACTCTGACCAGCGTTATATCTCATCACCAACTCAATGATCCTCTACAAATCACCCACTTCCTTCCACACAAACTAATTATTACACATTATTACACATTATTGTACAGCAGTTCATACCAATCACACAACCTGATTGCTTGAAATGAGTCTAGCAAGTATTGTCATTTCTAATAATAGAACATTCTGGGCTTTTTTTTTTCACCAGTAGCTATGTAACAAAGTGGTTGGTGAAAAAAATTGTCAGTATTAAAATGATATTGGAGCTAATGAAATAAAACCTCATATCCTCATGAGGTCAATGGAAAAGGAGGAATTTATTGTAGAATTTACAGATAGAAAGACGAGGGACTTCAGGCATGGTCCTCCTCTCACACTTCATTTAATGTATTGTGGCATCAGTGCACTCTTTGGTTCCCATGATGCTTTGCACATGCTTAGCCGGGGTGTATTGAGTTCTAAAAACACTAAGTAAAGGTTTTTGGTTGCACGTTTAAGTATGCCTCTCTAATATTTACATGCTATGCAAACCCTTGAATATGCGGGATATGTACTGGGTGAAGGGTATGGAAGTGTTAGTTACCATGACCCAGGTTTGTGTCCTGAATAACCCCAGGTGGGATTGCATAGCAGGCAGGTAGAGATTTAAAAGATGAATATTTTCTTCTGAAAAAAAAAGAGATTTTGCTCTTTTGTACTGCTAAGTTGATACAAAATAAACTGGCATATTAGGCATGACTTTCTTCTGCATGCCCCCCATTAAAATACAAAATTACTTAATTACTTATTTTACTTTAATGTACCTTTACGTTTAGATCATTTACATTAGCCCAGTCCTCATGAAATGTACATGTAAAAGGCAGCAGACATTTTCAAATAATCAAAAAGGGGTTTGATATGATAATGACAATATACTGGTGACAATGTTTATAATGCATAATACTTGGGTCATGTTTTATCATGAATAACATTATGGACGTAATTTTGCCACAAACAAAAAGGCCACCCACACGATGGATGTGCTATAACATGGCACCTAACACAGTGTTGCATATCGTCATGTGCAACAGATGTGCAAAAAACACTGTACCACATAAATTGAGTCACACTGGGAGCTCATTCTAGTTCACTCTACCTTGCTCATACATCATCATTCAGTGACTTTATAACATCTGGTATGAGCTAACTAACTAACTCTTCACAAAGGCAGTTTTCCAGCTAAAGGAGACGTGAAAGTAAAAAAGGACCAGGCTGATAGACTATTAGTGTCTGTCTGTTCATCTCAAAGGCCTTAGAGTGACTGCTTTTATATAAATGGTATAAATGGTACAAATGCTATGAACACCTGACTGGCTTCAGGGGTCTCGTTCTGGGCTTGATTTAAATGCAGTAACAGAGAAATGTTAAGAGGTGTAATATGCCGTACCAAGAAAGTGAACAGAGCTGGGAGTCACCTAGCGTGGCAGTGTATGCATTTGTATTAAATCTTCAATGGCTTTGAATGTTTAGATTTGGCACATCCAGTGCAGCGGCCTTAATCCTACCCTTCTCGTGACCTACTGCTTAAAGATTAAGGATTATGACAATACAACGTATCATATTTTATTTGATTGTACTGTTTTTTTCCTGCATTAGTTCAAGACATGTTATGTCCTGGTCAGAGCAGGGCAGTACAAAACCAGCTTTTGTTTGGTGCAAAGTCATTGACTTGATTATATGGCCAAAAGTATGTGTACACCCCTCCTAACTTTTGAATACAGCTGTTTCAGCTACATCAATTGTTAACAGCTATATATAATCAACCACATCACCATGCAGTCGCCACAAACAAACACTGACAGTAGATTGGATTATACTGAAAAACTAATTGAATTCAAACGTGCCACCTTTCATTTTTTTAATTTTCCGCCCTGCTAAATCTGCTCTGGTCAACTGTAAGTGCTATTACTGTAAAACTGAAGCACGTAGAAACAATAACAGCTCAGTCTCAAAGCAGTGGGGCCAGACGGCAGCCGGAGTGATGTAAAGCATGCCACCACTGGATTCTGGAGCAGTGGAAACATGTTCACTAGAGGGACGAATTGCGCTTCACTATCTGGCAGTCTAATGGATCAGTCTGAGTTTGGTGGATATCAGGAGAATGCTACCTGCCGGAACACTAAAGTTTGGTGGAGGGATAATTGTCCAGGGCTGTTTTTCTGGGTTTGGGCTCAGCCCTTTAGTTACCATGAAGGGTAATGTTAACACTACAGGATACAAAGACATATTTAGACTATTGTATGCTTTGTTCCAGAGTTTTGGGGAATGCCCTTTTACGCCCCAGTTTGACTGTGTCCCTGTGTTCTATAAAGTTCTATAAAGACATGGTTTGGTGAGCCCTCAACCTCATTCTACACCTTGATTGAACTGGAACATTACCAGGTCTTCTCATACAACATCGGTGTCTGACCTCTCAAATGTTCTTTTGACTAAATGACCACGAATTCCCATAGATACATATAGATATCATATAGCTGTGATGGTCAGGTGTTTTTGTCCATGTAATGTATGTTGTATGTTAAGAAGCCAGTTTGAATGCATCAGGCAAAATGCCACTGTGCCACCCTAAAGTCACAAATATTGTACATTTTTAGATGATATGAAAATAAGGCACATTTTTCTGTATTCATCTGTACTGAACAACGTGTAAAATCAACACCATCATAGTGTGCCAAATTGAATTAATTGTATTTCATTGTATTAGTTATATAAGCAATAACAGTTTTTTACACAGATGAGTTTATTAGCTTGGATGACAATGTCATTCTTTAAACATCCTCTTTTCTCCTTCCCTGATCCCAGTTGAATTAGTCATCTACACCACTGCAATAAATAACAACCACCTTTACTTGTGTCTGCCCATCTATGTAGGCTAGTGTGTCCTGCTTCTACACTCTCTCTTAAGATCTCTGAGAACGAACACTAACACTATCAGAGTCTCTGTGTGGGTGGGAAAGGTGTATGGGCTACAGAGCCCTGTTCCATCGATTTCTATAAAAACTTCAAACAAGAATCAAAACAGTTGGAAAGCTGGTGTTCACCACAGCAACCACAGCAAAAAGCTATGAGACCATAACCACTAAAGGCGGTTTTATGCTTCTGCAAAGCTGTACATAAATGTATCGTGTTGAAATGCAAAGACAGGCTTGACTTGTATGTGTGGCTATGACTATGTGTTGCTTGGATCTTTGTGTGTATAGCTCTGTGTATAGCTCCAACCAGAATCAACAAACATTCATACAACTCTTATTCAAAACCAGTGAAGCAAATATTCATTCAGTGAAGTGAGAGAGAGGAAAACCACACAAATTTCTTCCTAATTTTCTGGAGATTCTGGTTTGGACACTGCCCCCTAGCAGACATGTTCACATTACTCTCAAGCATGTTGGCAGCCAGCTATCCATCAACACACGATCCCCACAGACACACAGACGGAGAAGCGTAATCAGACTTCAGTGCCATTAAGGAAAGGGACTTTTGGCCAGTCTGCTTTTTCCTTCCTAGCTTCACATGATTGGAACTGTAACTGAAAACATGGTTATTGGAAAAAGATTTGTCAGCATAACATTTAATCATGTTGTATGAATGTATGTACTTGTGTGTGTTATTTTATAGCTTACTCAACTGTGTGTTGTAATGTGTTTGTGTGTGTTTTTGTCTGAAATGGACTGTTCTTTTCTAATAACATCAACATGTCCAGTGACTGCAGATGAAAATTATCCAGTTGGATAAATCTAGCACATTTACTTTATGAAATAAAGACGCTGATTAATGTGTATTGTCTCTATTAATTAAACAAAGACAAGTCAAAATCAAAAAATACTTTCTGAACATATATATAGGATATTTAGTCCCGTTTAACTGGATTTAGGTCAATGCAGTTTGCCAAATAGCCAATGAAAACTGAACTGAAATCAAAGTGCATTTTCTAAGTGTAGCAGTACCAGATCTTATTTCACTCAGATACTGTGACATGCTGCGTATGGCGAAAATGTTTTGAAATATCAAAATGTTAGTTTTGGGATGTTTGCCAACCACTAATCACTGTATTTCACCCTAATCTCTAACTGACAAATCTGTAGCATACCGTTGATTATCACAGACAATAATTTCGACATGTTTCATTGCATTAAAATAGAACATTGTTACTTAATACTAATTATAACTGAAGCCAATGAACAGTTGCTTAATCTGTATTATTGTAATCTCATATGTAATACAGATGCAGCATATAAATATTAGACTACAATACAGGAGAGTATTCCTTTAAATCCAGCTCAGTGTGTTGTTTAATAAACAACAAAGTGTTAAAACAACTAAATGTGAAACTTATTTTACGGTTTGAGGGAAACAGATACAATTGCTGTGTTACTGTTTTCAATTAAGTTTAAATTATCCAAACTCATAACTTTTAACCACTTCTGATATGTACCATGCAGGTGATATATTTATATTAATATGTGCTATGGGAATTTTTTTCTTGAAGCTTGCACAGAAAGCCACTTAAAACCAATTCTTTGTAAGGAATAGCCACCAATTTTGCTGCATGTGTCATACTTCAGTAACATCACTGGCCTCTTAGGAATCTCTGCATGTTTTACATATGCATAATGGACCACTTCAAGTGCTACTTTCTAACCTAAAAGTACTTTTCTTTGTGTGAGTCTCTCAGTAAAGATGACAGGTACAGGACACTATTACATATCCTAGCAGTCTTTTATGCCTGTAGCGATCCCCTACAACATTTCTGGGAATTGCATTACAACTGTGTAGAAATGTACATGATTTGCAGGACTACTACCGGATGTGACACAGCACAGTACTTTGAAATGCTTACTAGCCAAACAGGGAAAAGGTGTTTTTGCTTAATCATTGCATGTGGTTGTACAAGGAGGAGATGAAACATGAAATAACTGGCTAATATTATCTTTCCCTCAGGGAGCTTCTGAGTGAGGCATCGCCAAGAGATTTTGATCCCCAACGATGCTGTAGCCATCCATAGCTAGGAGTCAATGACAGCATAATTGGCACTTAATTATAAACATGACTGAAACTCCCAAACCCCAATTGCTGAACACAAAAGCAATTCAGTCATTCGTTATATTTCAGAGTTCTGCATACTCAGTTAATGACAACAGCAACAAATACATGCAAGTTTACATCATGCTGAGTAACATCAGCACTTTCAAAAAGTTTTGCCCATTCACATGAAAAATTCCTCCCTTGAGTGAACAAAATCAGCATGTTCATATGGACAGGAGGCCAAAATAAGTAAACTTTTCAAAAATATCTGGTGCAAGTGGACAGAATGCTAGCCAATGCATGGTTATTAGCTTGTTAGCGTTCAAAAAGATGTACTTCACATGTCTCAGTGAAAACATGTGCTAGTTTTTACCTTCCTAGCTTGGTAGTATTGTATGATGGGTTTGACCAATATGGGGAACATGTTGGGTAAATATCTGATATTTCTCACCGGATGGTATATAATGATGGAATTGTTGTAGTGACTCGCTTTTGGCTTGCCCTGGCCTCTAGAAGCTGGTGAGGTGTGGCCACGCCATGGCCACAAAATGTCGCTGTCTGTCAGTTGAAGGAATGTGCTACATGTTTAATGTGTTATTCTGTGTTAAGATGTGGGTTTAGTTAGGCATGTTATTGGTCACCAGTTGGGTGAAGCCTGTGGCTGGTGATGACCTCCCCTGTGAGTTCAGTGCCTCAGATAGATAGATAGACAGACAGACAGACAGACAGACAGACAGACAGATAGATAGGTAGACAGACAGACAGCCAGACAGATAGATAGATCGATAGATCGATAGATTGATCTCGCATCATCAATGTAAAAAGTACAGGACACAATAACATTGATTGATTTCAGGACTGCAGATATGCCATCTCACAGCAAGTGACACTTTCTTTCGGTTTGTTTGTTCTGAACAACTTTATAAAATCTACCTTCCACCCAAGAGCTGTTTCTTCACAGTTGGAGGTGAATATGCTAATATAGGTCAATTTCTTTTAAACTGAGATAATTAAGCCTTCCTGATTATACCTTTGAGTCATACAGAAAAGAAAAATGAACAGAGTGTGTTTTCAGTGGGAGAGCAGCAAATAATTAGGCTTCATTTTGGGTACTCCTTCATAATTTCACTTGACCAGCAGCATCCTACGTTTTTTATGAAGACTATGAAAGCTTGTTTTGATGAGCCTCACAATGCAAACAAGACTTTCACAAATTTCAAAGCAAATGTCAATCATGCTTCATCTTTTGATCTTCCGTGAGAATAAATTTGGTTATGACAAAGATGCAAGTGTCTTAAGGCCCTCTATTGGGGCATTTAACTACTAACAGCAACGGAATGAGAAAATTCCCTCTTTTACAAACATAAATAACTGTGCATGCATTTCTCAGCAATAGAATGCTGGAATTCAAGAAAAAACCTTAACACATTTCACATAAATATTTTTCTGCATCACTGTAGTTTTACTTGCATCCCTTACACTTGTTACTGAGTGATCATGGTATGTGGATGGTCAGTATGGTCAAATGATATTACCACCTTCTTCAAGACATGTTCATGATACTGGATGTGCGTCAAGGTATTGTAAAGTGACACCACAATTACAAAATATAATATTATTCATGAATCACAGACTACACTGCACTAAATGTCGATATTTTGTAATGTAACACACAGTTAGTGTTCTTTAAGTACTATATCCGCAATATGTTTAAAAAAAAACATACGTAATATGACAAATCTGATCTTGATAATGATAAATATAAGCATATTTTACACCCCTAAAAATACTGGATGAAGCTTTAACACCACATAAATTCATGAGAAAGGGTCAGAAAACCATTCGGAGACATAATGTGAAAAAATGTATCGCGACAACAATAAATATTGTTACACTGCCCACCTTTGTTGTATTGTGCTAGTAGTATAAATCTGCAGAGCGACAGTACCCCAACACTTTCAGTTCTCTGCACCTCTGTTTTATAACTGCCGCCACACTTTCTGACTGTGGGAATGAATAGTGCACAGAACGTCTACTGCATTACTCTCAGAAGAGAGATTTTTTTAACGTTTTACAGTAACATTTTGGTTCTTTCAGTCCTAAAGTAGCCTATATTTCAGTGCTGGGCATCTGTTGAGCATGCATTAGTCGTTCTCCAGCTTGACCACACCACAAACTTCCTTTGATTTCATGATCACTTAGGTTGAATCATAAATGACTCCCTAAGTAGTATACTATGTAGGTCTTAACAGTACTCCAGCATGCAAACAGTAATATGTTTAACAAAGAGCCATTTGTAATTTAGCCATATGTGCACAATTCCTTACAGGATATATATGGCACTAATTTTTTTTGGAGAAGTCCAAATCACATAACTCACACAATGCACTATGTATGGAGTATGGAGATATTTTGGACTCAGCCATTGTGCTTAAGAGTTTCAGTAGTTAATAAGTCTCTCAGCCACTGTGTAACATCATATCTGGGTCTGAGAGTGGGGGTTAGGAAGTGTGGGTCTGAAAGTGTGGTACTGCGGCTCTGCAGGTAGATCCTTAATAAGTTGATTTTGTGGATGTTACTAATACAGCTATGTTATTTTGTGTTGGACTGTGGATGAGCTGGAGTGGTCTGTGGATCTACTGTGGGGCATACAATTAGAAGTGACCTGCCTGATTCCCAGCTGTGTCAAATCTGCTTAAATTGGATATCAACAAAAAAACTCACTTTTTCAGTCCTTGTCCACATACATTTGGGTATCTGGAGTGCTTAACAACCCACAAACTGTTAAGTAAGAGAGTTTTCTTGTGGGCTGCCCAGATCAGAAAACATGGAATTTAACAAGCTGTTTGGCTCCCCTAGTTAGGTAAACTTGGGAACTTGGGAACTCGTTGGGAACGAGTTAAATGATGCAGCACTTTACATGGTGGTGCCTCAGGCATTATAGCAATAACTGCTGAAGTTATGAGTTAAAGTGGAACGAGACAGAAGCCGGTGAATAGGAAACTGACTTCAGCCTTGCGTGTCTGACTGCTGCTTTTCCAGCGTAGGAGAGTGCAATGCAAAGAGGGGTCAGTACCAACTCTAACTGTCCATGGCAAAACCGCAGACGAGAGAAATGTATGTAATTCTTTAAAAAGTAATTCTGCTGTGTGTTTGTTTGGCCATTTAGCACTAGCTAATGCTAACAGCTGGGGTGATATATTAACAGGGATTTAACGCATTAGATCTTGCCGTTACTCCCTGCAGAATCCACAATAACGTTAACACTATTACTCTGAATGTCCAGTTCTGAATTTCAATGGCCATTCAAATAAAACCGTTTAATAAATAGTTTAATATCCCACCCATTTTCCGACAAACCCCGCCTCCTGTACCAGGATTGGCTGGCAGTGTTTTTTCCTGCGCTGTGATTGGCCAGCATTAGGTGTCCGAAAGCGTTATTAAGTCGAACAGAGAATTAGAAACACATCTCTCCAAAATGTAACCTAAAATGAAAATGTATCAAGATTTTATTGATCACGCCATCTGGTCAAATGGGTGTACATAAAAAAACAATACAAATATTTGCGGGGTTACAACGACAAACTCACATAACTGAGCATGACGTAGTAATAGCCAGTGACAGGAAGGCGAGACTGTCGGAAAACGGGTGGAGAGAAAACAGCGTGGCGAGATCTCCACGCGTAATGAGTGTCAGTCCGGATCCCTCAGCATTAATGTTCATTTAAATTCAGTCAAAACCGCCATAAAGTTAGACACCTTCATTGGCGTTTAAAGGAGGGACATAACAGGACTGCAGTGTGATTCATTAAGGTCAGGATTCAGTCTCCGTGTAAAGATCAGTGATGATCCCCAGACTGACTCGTGAAATTTCGTGCTGGCTGCTGTGCCCTGCTGCTGGTGCTGTAATCTGGAAGTTTTCGTCTACACCCGTCTGTAACACAGGTTACTGACCTATTAGCTTCCACAGGGCATGGGGCTGTCTGCTAAGCACTTTGGGCTGCCCGAGGTATGAAAAGTGCTCTATAAATAACGATTATTATTATCATGTATTCTATATTCACCGTACCTGAGGTAGCCTAACTGCATAACTGATACAACCGCAGCACTCCCCTCCTTAATACAGCGAGTTTGTGTTTAATTGTTTGTCAAATCTTGGTTAGACCAATAATTTGTCCAAGATGGACGGAAACACTCCAAAACGACTGACTCTGATAGTGTTTTAATTCCCTCTACTCCAGTAGCCAGCTCAGCTAAGGTTAAACTCAAAACACACACTGACACAGGCTAGTAAACCAGAAAAACCCAAAGCAAAATCAGCACAGCTGAAACCAAAACATTGACAGAAAGCAGTAAAACGGTCCAACTACCTCAGAGTAGTCCTCAGTCCCCTCCACACAGCGGGTCATTTCTGAGCAGGCAAGTTCAACCCGAGCTCGTACTCTAATCCACCTCTGAAGGGAAACGCGGTGAGTCCGTGTGAAGACGAGTTGTGCACTCAGTTCCCTCTCTTTTCTCTGTTTTCTAGCTGAAGTGGTGGAGGTTTACGCGCGAGCGGAGTCCCGTCACACTGGCGCGCGCTCGGCAGAGTTCAGAGTGAAGCGCGAGACCCGCAAGCGCGCTATTAGGATCCGTCTGACGTCACTGATATATAAAAAAGGAATGAAAGCAGGGATAATAATGCAGCATCACTGTACACCAAGTCTGATTGTGGAATGAATTCATATGCGTCCAATAGATCATAAAATTACAGGATTTCACGTGCAGTGTTGGAATTAACTATTACAGTGTCGAATGAACACCTACAGTGAACTCCTACACTGTTAATGCCTTCAGAATCAAATAAACCCAACCGGCACAAACGCTTACAATGTCAAATCAAACACCTATAGTGTTTATTTAATGGACATCATGCTATTCTGTTTACCCCCATCCACTTATGACGTTTGTGTGATTTATGTATCCATAATTTTCAACACGACCATTTTCCAACCTCTCTTTATCCCTCAGAATTAAAGAAGACTATTGCTGCCCATTTTCATGACTCGTACACTATATGGCCAAAAGTATGTGGACGCTTGACCATCACACCTATATGGGTTTGTTGAACATTTCAACATCATGGGCATTAATATGGAATTGCACCCATTTGTGAAACCTTTGCGAGTGTGTTGGTGGGAGTTTGTGCCCAATCACTCAAAAGAACATTTCTGAGCTCAGGCACTGATTCTGGAGGTGAAGGTCTGACTGACAGCTGACATTTCAGTGAGTCCCATTCGAAACAGGCTGTAATGCAGCTTAGTTAATGCAGTTGGACTGTATGGACTGGGGAATAAATGAACAGCCAGGAGGCAGTCATTTATCAGCATTGGGAAAAACCAGAAAAAAACATATTATTATCCTCTAAAATAACATCACATTTTCAGTATTTATTGTGCCCGCACTTTACCTTTACCACAGCTTCCATTCTTTTCAGGAAACCTGCTTTTAGTTTTTCAAAGAAATCTGCAGGAATATACCCCCACATTTAAAGTTCAGTCTTAGAAGTTGGTTGCACAAAAGTTGATTTCTGCTTTACACAATCCAAATAATTCCAGATCCCAGATTTCTACCACTCAATCCTGTCTCACATTTTCTCTTCTTGGGAACTCTTAAGTACATTTTTTGCATTGCTGGGGTTCAGTTATTACAGCGCTTTCAACAATTCTGAGGTCTGGACACCAGCAGCTTCTTTGTTTGTTTTCTTTGTTTTATTTGTTAACGTTCTGGGTGTTTTCAGATCGGAAGGAAGAGTGGAGCTTGATTTTCTGCTCTCTCTCTCAAAGATTAAAGCTTTACATGCTGTTTATCCGAAGGAGTTAGTTTTGGTTTACCAGGTCTTGCTCGGTTGTCCCATTTTCTCTATTTCCCATTTTCTGTATCTTTTATTAAGTTTTTTAAAAACATCTTTGGAAACTTCTGTTCTCCCCACTTTCTTTCCTTTGCCTTTCCCCTTCCGTATGTTAGTGGATTACCTAATCTCCTCAGAAATACCTCCTTAAAAGTAAAGAACTTGAACTTAACAGCTGTTTTGACTGAATATTAACAAAATTAAAGGTGGCTTTTGCGCAATGCTGCCCATTAAACTGGGTTATTTAAAGAAATGGTGAAACCTTCAAGCATAGGTGCACATAAACACAGTAAGGATAAATTCAGCGTTGGGCATTTTGATGTGTACATTCCTTTTCCACATGTTTGTCCTGAGTAAGCACAACACTATTGAATTAACCTCCAACATTATAGATCTGCTAGTGCAATAGTTTATGAGTGGCACTCCTATTTGCCGAAATAGGCGTAGAGTCTGGATTTTGAATGTACACAGTTAGAAATGCAGGCCTTCCTGATGGAGTGTATAGTATATCTAACACATAGCTGAAGCATTAAGAGATTAACACCCTCCATTTACATGTAGTAAACAAAAGTCCAGAATATGTGGACTAATACAGTGCAGCATCCTGGAGCAATCCCTTTTACACCATAACATTGCGTTCGTGCTGCCACGTGAATGTTCCTGTACTGAATTAAAAAAAAAAAAACACCTAATCAAAAAATCACTGACTTTTTACCAGAATAAGAAGGTAGAAGGCCCAGCAAATCTCTAAAACACAGAAGGTGGGAGAAGGCAGCCCTCTTCAAATTCACTCACAGAGTTACGAATGCAGTCACTGACAAAATATTCACTTGAATCCGAAATTTCTGTGAATTTTCCTGCCAGAAAGTTCTTCCAGAATCAGTAGACACTGTAGCATATGCTTCTGAGCAATGGAGCATGTGGTGAGAATTGTAATTGCACATACAGGGATTAAAAATTACTTTAATTGTAAATAACTATGTAAAATCGTGTTTAAGTGGGAATTTCATATCTCTGCATTATCCATTGCTTCAGTATCTGAATAACGTTTTTCGCAGGGTTCTGATATAAAATACTCCGTTCTAGGGAAACTAGGATTGTGTTTAATGCCTCTAAAATCTCCCTCACAGAAAGCTATTATATGAAATTGTTACAAATCGATATTGCTCTGCAGCAGTTTTGAGATAATAATTTAGCCTAATATTTTAAAGCTGTTGGTGGCAGAGAGGTATATGCAGAGTGCTGTAACGTCAAATAGTGGCCAAACAAAACCATTGTCAGCATTGCGTATAATAACTGGTCAGTCTGGACACTAAATAAAATGGCTAGATTTACAATCAGACATTATGACACCTGGTTCGTATCAGCACCACTATAAAGAAATCCAGCTCCCTAAGGGTGCTATTTAACATCAGACTATTCTGAATGAGTTTGTTTAAAGGTTGTTGAGGTGGTGCAGTGGGTACCACTATCCCCTCGCAAAAAGAAGGGCCTGGGCTCGATTCCCATGCAGGGCATCCGGGGTTCTGTTTGCGTGTTCTCCCCATGTTTCCCATAGTCCAAAAACATGCTGTCAGGTTGAATTGGAGATGCTATATTACCCCAAGGAGTGAAAGTGTTTGCTCTGCGGTTGACTGGCAAGCTGTCCAGAGTGTTTCCTGCCTTTCGCCCAATGAGCACTGGGATAGGCTGTAGCATCCCTGTGACCAAGGAGGATAAGCAAATGAATGAGTGAGTTTATTTACTACAGTGTAATATTTAAGATATTTTTAACAATAGCAGTGAGATTGAAATTGTATGATGGATGGATTGAAAGAAGGCTTTTCAATATCTCACAGTCAGCAAGCAAGTGAAGTTAGCTATAGCCTTGCCAATGTTAATCTAAAACTCTCCTATTGTAATTTGTGTTGTTACTGGTTCACAGTTTTCTTAATATAACGCTTCTATTAATATGTTTCTTGAAAAATGTATTAAATGACATTACAAAATATTATTTTGGCTCTCAGCATTTTTTTCAGTCCAATGCAACTCCTACCCACCCACTCTCCTTTTATGAACCAACCATTTGTTGTATCCTGACAAAACAAAATCTTTGCCAATAAAGCAGGCAGGCAGCTTTTTGATTTTCAATTAATGATGTAAATAACTTTAGCTACGAAACACATACATGTGTCCAGTACAACACTGATGCTAGGCTAATCAACATATAACGAACATATAAACTGTTGAGGAGAATGTTCAGTTCCATCATTCCTGAAATGATGAGCACAGTAACACTGAGATTAGTAAGTGGCTTATCATGTTGGTGTATCAGTCTGTTAAGACTTTAGCAGACGTTTTCCAACTTCCACAGTAAAACTAGGGCAGTGATTGCTAGGAGGTCTGATTAAGTTGTGTGTATGTAAAATGCCCGGGAGGTCTACCAGTGTACCAGTGGTCTAAACATTTCCCCTAGGAGTGAATATATTGCCACTACAACATTGACTTTACTGACAGATTGTTATGGTTTCGCTTATACATGCAGTGCTACAGGGCTATAATGCCATGGAAAAGAAAAGAAGTATTTTTCCCCCATGATTTATTGTGGAGTTGAAAGAATGACTGGTGCACATGAACAAAAGGCTAAGTAAACCACGTAGAGACATATTAAGTTTTATAGTGTAACAGAGGAAGCCTCTCCAACTGAGGAAGCACAGTTTCAGTAGCACCACCCAAAGAGCACATGGTACTGCATTAAAGGAATGGTTCAGTGCAAAATCTGATCTCTACACAGGTTTCCATTTACCTCAGATGAAGCTGATCAGCCAAGATCATGCTTTGTGTGATTGGAAATTTGCAGTGTAAGTTGGAAAACTGTAGCTAGGTGGCTAATGTAGCTAACAAACACTAGCCAATAGTCATTCAACCTGATGAAACTGCATCCAGGTCTTCATTAAGGTCATGCAGACTTGTCAGTGTGGTTTAGTGTACAACATTTTACCATCTAGATAAACACAGCAGGCAGATGCTTTAAACAACAGGTGTGGTGCCAACCCATTCTCATTCATGTGCACGCCCAGCGTATGGACACTACAGATGACACTTGCTATTTCTGTTGCTTCTCTTTATAAGTAGCTGTCAAAATGAAGATACATATAGATATAAATAGAAACAACATTAATTTTGGGCACAATCTAGAGTCCATTTGTCTGTGTGATGTGCATGAGCGTGTAGGGTAGTTTGATTCTGAAGCTGTAATTCACCACAATACCTGTTGTCCGAATTGGCTGCCAGCTGCATTTGTAATTACAGTCGGTGAAGTTTTGTTCAGCTTTTAAGTCAGCAAGTCATACTGTGCTCTAAACAAGTCTGTACAACACCAATGAAGATCTGGATTCAATTAGAGCAGCTTCAGATAAGTTCTAGAGACGTGTTTAGATTTGGGCAGTTGTTGATTTCTAGTGTTTGTTAGCAATTTTAAATTGTACAAATAAACTTGTAACAACTAGTTCTTATCAGCTGGGATTCATTTCTAAATTAAGGCAGTCAACTTAGTTCATGACATGGAGATAGTTAAACATGCTTTTATTACAATGCACCTTGATGATTGTAATTCTTTCTGTAAGAATGCCAGTTAGTCCTCATTGTCCCCTCCGCCACTTGTCCAAAATCCTGCTGCTAAGCTCCTTACTGGTACAAAGAAATGAGACGGGACATTATCTGTCTTGGCTTTTCTACACTGGCTTCCCTTGAAGCATAGAATTGCTTTTAAAATATACATTTTTTCACTGCACCACAGTTTATTTGTGGCTCTACGTTCTAAAGTGGTGGATGAGGTATACAAACCATGTAGTTCAGTTAAAGTAAAGATTCCCACGGTAAAATATTCCTCCAGTAAAAGTATCATGATTTATTATGGCTCTAATGTTAAAACACAATGAGCTTAATCAAGCCATTTTAGGTGAAGAGACGCTAGCATGACTCTTGGTGCACCAATCCTTTAAATAGAAGGCCATTAATTAGTCTGACACTGATGACTATTAAAATGATCATAAGCACAAAACCCTGAAAGAGAACAGTTTTCATTAGCTAGAACCAAGCTAAATTGAACAGATTGTTGGCCAGAGCTCAAAACAAGCACAAAACAAGCTCAAAACAAAGCATTGCTGTACCCTGATTGGTGGGCCCACTTTGAGCTTCTTTTGTTTCAAAATGTTACATTTTTATGCACACGTAAGCCAAAAGGAAGGACAGAAAAAGTACCATATTTGACGTGGTGATGTAGTGGAGTTAAAGTAAAAAGTCACCCAAAATAAATACTTCAATAGAGTACAGATACAACGGAAAATGAAAAACTACTTACACAATACTACTTACACAGCACAGCAACCAATTACATTTACTGAGTTACTGTCTACCACTGATGCTATATTTGTGATATGATTAATCTGTACTCCTCTGGCAGGTCTCTCAGATCCACCAATAAACTACTGCTCTGTGTGATGTTTTTTAAATTCTATTTAAATTCATTTCATTTTATTATTAGGTATTATTTTAATCTTAATTAATTATGTATTATTATTTTTATCTTCTGTTGCATTTTTCATTTTTACCTATTTCCAGTAGAACTGCCTGTAATATGTGTTTTCTATTTTTAATTTAATTTCTGTTTGTTTATTTTGTATTTGCATTGTTCTTTGACTTTTTTTATTTAATTTGTTTCATTTGTACAGAACTTTAGTTAGCTTAGAGTGTTTTAAAAAGTGGTCTAGAAATAACCTGACTTGACTTGACTACTCAATTGCTAATATAGTTGCCAGTGACAGCCCGGGCCAGACAGAACTGAATGGCCTGTTCTGCCTCCAGCAATCCACATGTTTGCACATCAGTTCCATTTTATAGGAACACTAAGTGTGTTTGCGACTGTGTCAGGTTTACATGGTCTGAACCCAAGGCATATGTCACTGACTGCCACAGAAATGCCAGGTTGACATAAATACAGAAAAACAGCAGTCAGAGGTCAGTGGATGTGTGACAATGGATGTGTCAATACTGCTGCTGTACTGTTTTTCCTCTAGAGGTGAAAGGAGAGGGCGATGTATAAAGCTAACTTGTAAAATGAGAGTAAAGGAAGTTAACAATCATAGTATAGCCTTTGGAGTCCGAATGGCCGGCCGTACCCCTCACGTATGCTGTTCTTTATGATCATTAAGAACTTGGGTTATGGATGGTATAGCACATAGAAAAATGCATTATCAACAGGCAGCAGTTGCCAAAAGTTCAAAGCGTACTTTTCTCCCAAAATCTCCCCTTTACCTGTGAACTTTGTCCCTCGGCACAGTTCACTGGCCTCTTGTGCAGATAAGCCAGAGTGAGTCAACACAAGACACAGACTTCTCAGTTTTACTCAAAACAGCTGCCTCACCCCAGGAGGAAAATTGCTGAGGCCATTTGATTTTTTCAGGTCTACAAGGTTGTACATCTTCGCCTCCACATTACCAGATCTTTTATGACCTGTTCATTTAAAGGGCCCATATCTAGCATTCTTCTGGCATTTCTGTTTTTTCCACAGAGGTCTGTTTATGTTGTTTGTGTGGGTTTATTTAGTAAAACGGCTGATTCATTTTTACATGACCATTTCCCAACCTCTTCTTATCTCCTAACATTAAACAGACTGTTCTTACTGTGCCTTCAAGGCTGATATGCAGTTAGATCCATAAATATCTGAATATGAATGAACATAAATGAGTGCTCAAAGCAAGGATCAATAGTTAAATTTGAGAGTGTTTACATTTAAATCGGGTAAATGGTTAGGGAATTTCTAGAGGCTCAGAAGTAATTTAAAACCCGCAGACATCAGAAGATACCAGGTTTCTTTCTTGGTGATCCTTTACTGCCATTGTCTTCAGTTCCTGCTTTTTCTTAGGGGAAGGTGGGGGGGTGTTACCTTCAGTTTTGCCTTGACTAAGTGAAATGCATGGTTGACTGGATTGAGGTCAGGTGACTTGGCCATTGCAGAACATTCCTCTTCCTCTTTGCCCTACAAAAGTGTTGGGTTGCTTTTTTTAGGTACACCCATGTGCACTCCAGAATTCACCCTGCTCCAATCCCATTATCAATAATTACAAGAGAACCAGCTCCACTGGCAGCAGTACATGCCCATGTCATAGCACCATCTCCAGGTGAGGCGGTATGCTTTGGATCATGAACAGTTCCTTCTATTCTCCATACTTGCCCTAATTATGGTACAAATTGATATTTGTCTCATCCGTCCATACGAGCCTATTCCAGAACTGTACTGGCTTTTTAGACCATATCTGTTTATTGTGTATTCCATCTGCACTTTACTTTTCTTGATTGTTGACTTTGACAAAGACAGTCTGAAGACTATCTGGAAGATGTTCTTCGTTCGGCTGGGAAAGACTTCTTTTGTCCCCTGCAGTTGTTTTCCATTGTCTTCTGGGTGCTATGTATTTGTGAGCTGACCCGTGTGGTCTTTCTTTTGAATAACACACACCAGGCCATGGAACAACTAAACAGCCAATCAAATGTCCTATTACTTTTGAGCCCTTTAAAACAATAATAGACTTAGTAAATATGAATGTAGTAATTTCTACACTGTGAACCCGATCTGGATGTAAATACCCTTAAATAAAGGCTGTAAGTCTGCACTTTGACTTCATATTCATAATTTAATTTCAACTCCAATATCTTGTGCTGGACAGCTATAATAATAATAATAATAACCATTTCAAATATTATTTTACCTTATAGTATGTAAATAAGTTTTTTTGACAGGCTGCATTGTGCCTGGTGAAACACCCCTTATAACTTCAGTGTGAATGGCAGTGGCTGAGCTGGTGGAGGTGGAATACATGCAGGAGATAGACAGATATATGTGCAAGATTTGTTTTTTCATGATATCACATAAATAATGATTTCAAAACAGGCTGTTTCCATGGATTGTGGGACTAACACAATGTCTTAAGACATCACCATCTATGGCTTTATTTGTAACTTTGTCATTGTTCGGTGTAAAACTTTAAGTTCTATGTAAACCTTTCACCTCTTACTGAAAAGGGGTGATGTCAGCCTTTTGCAGGCCACATGCATTTCTTTATTGCTTGCATTGCACCATCAGGAAAAGAAGCCAGTGCATGCTACTCAAATGATAGAAGGCAATGGCTGTTTCCTCCAGTGCCTGGGCCTCTAACTGAACTTCGTCCAGCATGGTCAGCAACTGAGTATTCCCTGCAGTGGAGCGCCTCACTAGTCCATCTGTCTCAGCTCCCACGACAAACCTGCAGTCAAAAACACTAAAATTTAAGGCCCCTAAATGGATCTTGGCCTCAATGTACAGTTCTAGGAGAAACTCCGAATTACCAATGAACCTTTATATTATGTGAAGGTTCTTTAAACTTCTCGTTCTTATCTCCTTTACAAATAAAATATTGTTCTTTAAATAACCATCCAGTGGGAGATTTCTAAAGGGGAATTCCACAGATTTTTCAAAATATCTACATAACTAAATGACTGTGATTGCAACAAAAGGCACTCAGAGTGGTTTGGCACAAAATGGTTAATTGTAGTGAAGCTTCCTGACTCAAATACTGCCTTGTTATTTACCAGATTAAAAGACCAGTGAAACTTCTGAGTTTTAAATGTAGCAATGAGTGTGAAACAGCATTGAATCTGCATTAAAATGTATTACCCTCTTTAGGTACTATTTTGCCTGACAATGATCTATTTGTTGACAACAAACCTTTCATCTTTGCGCTGACCACGGTGCTTCCACACATGAATTCGTTGGCTGTCTCCACCAAGACAAAAGCGGGACTCGTCACTGAAGATGACCCGCTGCCATTCTGAGTCAGTCCATGACAGTCTGGCATGACACCATTGCTGTCTTTGGTGACGTTGACGTGGCGTTAAGGGCAGTCATCGTAACGCTCTGCGTGTAATCCTGCATCGTGCAGCCGTCGGCCAATGGTGTTAGCACTAACAGGATGACTCATGGAGGGCATCACTGCTCACTGAATGTCCGCAGTCGTGGCTGTTGGGTCAGTCAGGGACAGCGATAAGGCCCGTCCTTGCTTACATCACCTGCTCGGCAGAGAGTAAGCCTGAAACAATTGCATGTCTCACGATGTCAAACTTACCCACCAAGTTTTATTCCTGTCGTTCGTTTCCTTCTGGGTGCAAAACTTTGTTTTTGATGTTCTTATCTTTCAGTTTGTTAACTTTTGGTAATTAATATCTTTTATTCAAATTAAATACGGTGTACTTTTAATTCTAGCAAATTCAGGGCATCATTGTCCAGTGGATGGAGGCACAGTCACATGTGTTCAATGCCAGGTGGAGCTCCCCAACTATGTAGTATTTTTCCCATGAATATGATAAATCCCAAAAAGGCTCTTTAGGACAATTAATCTAAGAGAGCTGAGAGTGTGACATATGGACTGCCTTGCACAACCTAGCCTTGCACCACAGAGAGCAAAATCTACACTGCGATTAGTTCCACAGACTGAAGCTGAGGTCCAGAGTGGGGCCAGAGTATTACACAAGCCCAATCAGCTCCACTGCAGTTTAGAGGTGTAGAAACGACTATGAAAGGAGAACTGGTTGAATCTGATATATACAAGGTCCTGTACTGTAAAAACAATGTGGTCAACAGTTGCTTTGGGCCAGAGCCATTCAGCATGCTGAGCAGATTAGCTGTTTCAGGAAAAGGCTCCCTTACCGTTTGGGGGTGGCGTGTTGAAACAGCTGCCGAGCTTAATTGCTTAAATTGTCATTTTCCACGACACTAATTAATTGCCTAGAGATTAAATGAGTTGGACTGATGCCCTCTGTAATTTGTTAGAGACACAGTACAAGTCTCTTGGCAGCAGTTCAGGACATGAGCTCCACATCAAAGCCTGATTAAATTTTGTACAGTAGCACAAGTATGTCATAGACGCAACATTACCTGAACTGAAACAGGAAAAACGTTCAAAAGATCTTCAGTGGAAAAAGGCACAGGTGCAGACAAAGTCGACAAGCAAATAAAAACTCTTTCTTCTCTCATGCTGAGAAAACCGTTTGTCATCAGCAGTCATGATAAAATCCTCTCTTATATCTACTCACCACACACTGGTTTCAAAGGCCCTCATTTACTCACTCAACATCCTAATGTACATGTGCTTCAATGTGCATCCATAGACAGAGGTGTGGTGTGACTACTTAGCTAACAGTGCACACAGCATTACGGCCATATGGAACACTTAGCTGTCCTCAGATGACTTTGGATCTCACATAAGGTAAAATGCACCCCCATCCATTATCCTCAACCAGGGCCTCTCGCCACTATATATAATGAGCCATGTAATCTCTTGCCTGGACTTTATATAACCATGCTTGAGACCACATGATAATAATAATTTTTATTTTAAATTAAGTTCATTTTATATACCACCTTTCTCAAACCCGAGAAGACTGTACATAGAAGTAGCATAATACTGTGGCATCAAAGAAGGTCCAGAGGAAGGTACAGACTTCGCTCAGCAAATGCGCTTTCATTATAACAGGCAGAAATGCCACTTGAAATACAGCATGAACAGAAGAAAGGCCACAGCTAGCTCTCCCCACATACCAGTCACACACACCAGCTCCAGCTAGTACAGAGAGGTCACAATACATATTCAATAACCCACAATAAAATACAGCCCACAACAAACATAGTTCTCAAGATGGCGGGTAGGGTGGGAGGCTCAAGAAGCCATGGAGCTATGACATAGCAATGTTCAAACGTACCAGTCCAGGCAGCCATAGAGCTGAGACATAGTATCACTGAAGTGTACTAGTCCAGGCAGCCATAGGGCTGAGACATAGTATCACTGAAGTGTACTAGTCCAGGCAGCCATAGGGCTGAGACATAGTATCACTGAAGTGTACTAGTCCAGGCAGCCATAGGGCTACAACATAGCTTCACTCAAGCAACCTGTTTAGGCAACCATAGGGCTACAACATACTATTGGTCAACCAGTGCTGGCAGCCACGTAGTTGCCTCTCCCAGTGGGTCTTCCCAACAAAGAAACCAACATAATTAAATAAATAAATTAATTAATTAATTAATAACCCTGTGTGAAACTAACTAAGAAGTTCCAGGAGCATCCAATTAAAGTGGAGGTGCTGATCTGCAAAGAAAATTTCATTTTTCACAATACCCAGGACTCAGAAGACACATGCAGGTTCACTGGTGAGTTAGAAAGTAAATAAAGTAGCCATATTTATGTTTTAGACATCACAACCCCTGGTTCTCTCGCCACAACTGTAAAGACATCCAGATGTTTCCCTTCATTTACCACCCTAAATGACTTTGCGTATACCCCAGAACTGTAATAAAATGGAGGGATACCCCAGTAGTGTCAATGTGGGAATTTTAATACACTTTCCATCCATTAACAGCAAAAAAAAGCACATTGTGTAAAAATTGTGTCCACTTTTCCATCTTCTCAATATGTTATTATATTCTAAACAGAGTGTAAATGTATGCATGCTTTTATTGTAACTGAATATGCTGTTGAATACATTTAGTATATTCAGCATTCCATTAATTATTCTGCTAAAACTTTGGGCATGCATTTCAGAGCTGATGAACTGTAAATAAGATACATGCTGTGTGTGTAGAAAGCCTTCACTAAAGTAGCAACAGTTTTGCCAGTAGAGGGAGCTGTTGTGCCAAATCTGCAGTCAGTTATTTATGTAGAGGAAATGTTACAACCTGTCAAAATCATATCATTCTGAGAAGTGGTGACCATGAATAAGCGGTTTGATTTAAGGTGGTGTTCTGCAAAATGGAGCCCAAATTCTAGGTGTAAGCTTAGAGCTTTTCTTTACATTTTGAGCTTCAGTTGGAAGTCAGCAACATGAGTCGTATGACTTTAAAATAGTACATGAAAGCCAACACTATTGTTCTTAATCAGCACTGTTGTTTCTTGAGTCTCTGCCAGCAACTTGAGAGGCAAGATATTTGTCAAGTGCCAGATGTTGGCCGCAGATCAGCACTTCCACCTTAAAAGGATGTTCCTGGAATTTCTTGGTTAGTTTCACACAGGCTTATTTATTTATTTATTTATTTATTTATTTGTTTGTTTGTTTATTCATTTATTTATTTTGTGTAATAAAAATCACACAAAAAAGTGAGAAAAAAATAATATTCATTTAAACAATTTATTAAACAATTAAAATTACAATTGCAATTTAAGACTATTAAAATACACAGAAATTAAGGAAGCCCGACTAAGTGATTTAGATAATAAATAGATGAAAAATACAAAATGATGTATTATTATAATTATTTTTAAAAAAAGATTTTATTATTAAATCTATATTATAATTAAATGTTATTACTAATACAATTTGAAAGTACATCTTACCCTTTACATTGTTTGTATTTTTGGCCCAAATTATTTGGGGAAAGGTCTGGATGACCTACATTAAAAATTAAATATATTTTACTTCTAAAGTTGTCATTTAAGAGATACGAGGTTTTGTTCTGACAGCAGCTATATGTATACAGTTCTGTGTTTAAGTATTAATCGAACAGGTTTACCATAAAAGCAAACACAGAGCATGACACTTCAGTGTCTGGGGTCCGGTGTGTGTCTGTGCTTTAGTGGAACTATTTACAGATGATGCTCCTCATTCTAAAGAAAAGCACATACACTTTCAAATAACCTCACATAAAAAGTGGCATGTTATTTATTACTACAGATCAGATGTTCAGTATCTGTGTGTTCTAGTGCAGATGATCTTCTTTTCGTCTATCTCCTTTCCATAAGAACTGCTTCTTGACAGCTACACATCACTTCAGATGCATGGATGGACAGAAACACCTGTAGATTTTTACAGATCTGGAGCCACAGTGAAGCTTGAAAGGAAGCACTGTTATTTGATGCTGACAGTTTGGGTGGTCTATGTGTTCCATGATTCCTTTGAACAAATATGTTAAAATAGCATCCCACGCACCCAGTCTCATGGAATGACACAACTCCCTAAAGCCCTCCCTATGTCCACCCTGCATACAATGGGATAATTCCTGAGATAGGATATTTTTTGTTCATTAAGAGCAATATCTAAGTGAGTCTTTGAAGGACAAAAACTCTTCCATGTTATATGTTATATAATATGTTTGCTGCTTATTGGCCACTTTGGCTAGAAGTGAAATACGAAAGTCTGCTCTCTGACTTTTGAACAGTACCGTAAACAGTATAATAAGCCCCTTATTATATCAGTGCTTTTCCAAATCTGTGAAATTTTCATTACTGGACAAACTATATTTCTGTCACTGGGCAGCTTAAGTGTCAGGATGTCATGGAGTGATAATTCTGTTTTTCAGCTACCGTCACCCTTTCAGGTTCCACCATTTTTCAGCTGTCACTACCACTTTGCTGGCCTTTATCAAGCTCTGCTGTGAATGAATGTAATTACTTTTGCTTCATAATCCTAGGGCTCTGATATGCAAAACCGAGACTGACTTCTGTTATATCATATCAGACTTTGGAAAAAGATACAAAGGGTTCTTTCTGTGTAGTCGGCATTGGTGGCAAGATTGGAGGATGTTTAACTACAGAGAAACAAAAAGAGAGGGAATTGAACTGGGTAATGATTAAAGAGAACAAGAACAAAACTTTCACCGTTTATCAGGATCAGCTTGTTGGCACACCCACACCATATCCTGTATATACACTCATCATCAAAAGAATGGTTGCACCCAGAAGGAAATGTGGGATTACAGTGCTATGCGGAAGGAAGATAAAGGTTACCAGGAACAATAAATGATGATACATTTAGACTGATAAGGGCAATATTTATTGAGCTACACATACAGAAGTAGTGTCTCTCAGTATGGTGTTGGGCCGCCATGTTTGCTGATGCAACATTCCAGACATCTTGGCATGTAGTTGAGGAGGTTTCTAATGATGTCCTGTGATAATGCATCCCATGCAGCTTGAATATTCTCACATAGTTCCTGCAGATTTTGTGGTGGGGGTGGAGGTGGAGTCATATCAGGTCTTCTGGACATGTGACGTGTGACAATAAACCATTCATTTTGGTGCTGACCACGGTGCCTCCACACATAGATTCGTTGGTCATCTCCACCAAGACAAAAGTGGTACTTGTCACTGAAGATGACCCGCTGCCATTCTGAGTCACTCCATGACAGTCCGGCATGATACCATTGCAGCCTTTTGCGACGATGACGTGATGACGGGCAGTCATTGTAATGGTTTGTATGTATGTAGTCCTGCGTCTGCCAATGGTGCTGGCACTAACAGGATGACTCATGGAGGGCATTACTGCTCGGTGAGTGTCTGCAATCGTGGCTGTCGAGTTAGTCATGTACAGCAATAAGGCCCGTCCTTGCTTACTTAACCTGCGCAGCTCAGCGTAGAACTTGAATCATTCGCATGTCTCACAACATCAAGCCCACACACCGAGTTTCATTCCTCTCGGTTGATTCCTTCTGGGTGCAACCATTTTTGAGTGTATATTCAGTGACCGGGCACTTCATTATGTACACCTCCATTTTATCATCTCCATTTACCATATAGGAGCACTTTAAACACCTCAGTGTCACTGCTGGACTGAGAACAGTCTACCAACCAAGACTATCCAGCCAACAGCATCCTGCTGGCAGCATCCTGTGACCACTAATAAAGAACTAGAGGATGACTAACACAAAATGTGCAGCAACAAATGAGCTATCAACTCTGACTTTACATTTACAAGATCGATCAACAAGGTAGGAGTGTCTAATAGAATCTTTCAATCTTATGGGGTCCCTGATGATTCAGGCGGCCCTAAGCTAGAAACAGTCCTGATCAGAATTATAAGATAGAGTTAGATTGAAGCCACTGCCTATTTACACAGTATTCTGAGGCAGGAAGGCAACCAGTTGTGGCTAAATCTAATGTTTGCATAAGACGCAGCCTGCTGAGGTTCCTCTGTTCGGCAGTCTTAAAGGAGATGTGTTCTTCACTGCCTTACATATTCCATAATACTCTGTGTCAGTGCTGATGTCATAGCAGAAAACACCAGCACTGACACAGTGGACACGTTGCCTTCTAAGACACCAGCTTGGGAGACCACCAAGACAGATGCCTTTAAATTCTGACGCAGCCAATAATTCCAACATGCCATGTATGACATGCTGTTGTACATCATTATCCTGTGTGAAGTTCAGAGGTGTCCATATTTATTTCATTACAGTTATATATCATATTAACTTAGACATTTCTTACTGTAACAGTTAAACAGATAAATACTCTCACATTTAAATACACTTATGACAATCAAAGATAGTCAGAATGAGGGAGAGAGAATGCAGAGTTGGACTGTGTTCTGAGATGAGCTAACAAAATCCAATCTTCAGGGTGTGACTGAGGAGCAAATATACATATTACACTCATCGTCAAAAAAATCGATGTACAAACAGTTGCACCCAGAAGGAATCAATCGACAGGAATGAAACTTGGTGGGTAGGTTTGACATTGTGAGACATCCGTATGATTCAACTTTAATGCTCGCCCATGCGTGTGTGAATGGCAGCTCAGAATAGCAGCAAGTCATCTTCAGCGATGAGTCCCACTTTTGTCTTAGTGGAGACGACCAACGAGTCTGTGTGTGGAGGCACCGCGATCAGATGAACGGTTTGTTGTCACGCATCATACGTCCAGAAGGCCTGGTGTCACTCCACCTCCACCCCTACTGCACAATCTGCAGGAACTGTGTGAGAATATTCAAGCTGCATGGGATGGATTATCACAGGACACCATTAGGAACCTCTACAGTTCCATGCTTGTTGTTAGAGCAGTCTAATAGGTGTTCAAACCTACTACTTTATGATATATGTCCTACATACATGCATCCTGTATAAAAGGATCCCAGTCAGTCAAACACTGCAAACTATGTATGCCAGTTTTGTCATGTTTTGCCAGTGATTTTAAAAACGTATGTGAAATATTCATTTGGCTTTCAGCCTTAAGTTTATGAGTCTCTGTCTCTCTTTATCCAGAGTGACACCATCCACAGAGTCCAGTTTTGTCTGAAAGAAATAACGGTTGTTGCCAAGATGGCCTATGAAGGAACACACATAGAAGACAAAAATGATAAAGTTAAAACATTGAATTTATGCATTCATTCATCTTCTAAGCCACTTAAACCTTCCGGGTTGGCCTATCCCAGTGCTCATTGGGCGAAAGGCAGGAAACACCCTGGACAGGCAGCCAGTCCATCACAGGGCAGACACACACACATATACCCCTAGGTAAGTCAGCATCCCCAATTCACCTGACTGCAAGTCTTTGGACTTTGGGAGGAAACATGAGCACCAGGAGGAAACCCACACAGACACGGGGAGCACATGCAAACTCCACACAGAAAGGACCCCAGATACCCCAGCTGGGAATCAAACCCAGGCCCTTCTAGCTGTGAGGGGACCTTGCTACCCCCTGTGCTGGCCATATTGAAGTTAATGAAGGTACTACACTGACTGAAAACTGAGTGATACTGACAAGTAGTAACATGTGAACAGAAAGAAAGAAGAAGGTCTGAGAAATAACTTTGAGGCATTTTCCTTGGAATCCATGAGTAGTTTAGTTTAGAGGTTAAAGGTCAAACCTCAAAAACTCCACAAGCGTGTTGAAGATATTGAATAGAAATTAATTAAAAATGACAGATATATTTGTCATATATTCATGAGACATCGCTAGGCCTTTATGGTTATTGTTGATTTGTTCCAGCGGAGTAATAATAAAAGGCCAGTGAAGCATGAAATATTTGATTATGTTCTCTTTTTTGTATCTAAATAAACGATTAGACATCACTGAGGAGAATAAATTATTATTAGAGAAGAGCAGATTACAGGGCATCAGACGTAGCGTTAAAGAAAGAATCGCTTTCTTTCAATGAATGTTTATGGGTCTTTTGTTCACTTTTGCAGTTGCCTTCTATGGAAAAGAATTGATCAGTTTCCTGTAGACTAGACTTTCTAGGACTAGTGGACTTCAGTGTAAAGTGAAGAGTATCTCTAAATGTGCACATGCATGACCTGAGTGGAGAGTGCATTCAGATAAGCACAGAGCTTTGCACTGCTTTGGCATTCTCTCTCTTGCCTACAGGGCAGTCGCGCCAGGCTGGCTTTATAAACATGCCCAGTAGGCCCAGTGGGCATGACTAGGCTTCACTTAACAAACCCAGCCAAGACTGAGACGTGGTCAGACTCACTGGCGTGCACTCGGTTCCATGATTGGTGCGCTGATTGAGAGGTGTAGACAGACACACCAGAAAGCAATGAAGACAATTCTCACCCTTCGATCTCCACAGTGATGGAGAATCCAGTAATTGGTTTCCCCTTCATCAGAGGGATCGAGATAGACGTGTAATAAACACAGCCATTCTCAGCTGCTGTCAACAGGCTCAAATGAAAGACTCCAGCAACTGACCCAGCTTAAAAGGTTAGGGACAACATACAGTGGTCGTCAGAGGGCAGGGTCAGGAGCGCTTTGCAGCCGTTAAAGATGGTGCAGATCAACACAGGCGTTCACGTTCATGACTAAGGCCTGAAAAAATCCTCCCATCTGCTTCGACAGGAAGCTCCCGGACGCCGGAGTGTGTATAATCAGTTTGAGAGGCGAGGCAGGTGTTTACGTTGGGAGACAGCTGAAAGACAATGGGATCCCATCTTGCCTGCTGACTAGGGTCTTGGCCCTGGCCTCTGTCCCCAAGAGTGAAAATAAAAATAACCCCCCGGTCCAGAACGTGTCGCCCGGCATCAGTCACAACCTGCCAGAACGACTTTCCCACTCTCTCTCTCATGCTCTCTCTCTCCCTCACTCTCTCTGTCTCTCTCTCATTCTCTCTCTTCTTAGCTCTCTCTGTGTTTCTCTCCCTAGCTCTCTCTCTGTTATTTATCTCTCTCCCACTGTCTCTCATGCTCTCTCTCCCATTTCCCTTCTTTCTCTCCCACTTTCTTTCTTTCTTTCTCTATATTTCTCTCTCTTGTTCTCTTGCTCCTTAGCTCTCTCTCATTCTCTCTTCCCCCACTGTCTTCAACTTTCTTTCCTTCTCTTCTACTCACTTTCTCTTGCTCTCCTCACTCTCTCTCATTCTCTCCCTCGCTCTCTGTCTCTCTCTCATTCTCTCACTTCTAAGCTCTCTCCGTCTTTCTCTTCCAAGCTCTCTCTGTCATTTATCTCCCTCCCACTGTCTCTCATGCTCTCTCTCCTGTGTTCCTTTCTTTCTCTCCCACTTTTTTCTTTCTTTCTTTCTTTCTTTCTTTCTTTCTCTCTCATTTTCTCTATCTTTCTCTCGCTCGTTCTCTTGCTCCTTAGCTCTTTCTCTCGTTCTTTCTCTTCCTCCCTCTCTCTTCCACTTTCTTTCCTTCTCTTCCACTCACTTTCTCTTGCTGTCTTCAGTCTCTCACATTCTCTCTCCCTCTCACTCTTGCTCTCTCTTTCTCCCTCTCTCTTCTTAGCTCTCTCTCAAGCTTTCTCTTCCTCCTACTCTCTCTCACAATTTTTGTCAAACACTCTCCCACTTTCTTTCTCTCCCATTCTCTCACCCACTTTTTCCTTTCTCTCATCCATTCTTTTTTGCTCTCTCTCTCTCTCTCTCTCTCCCAGTTTCTCTCTCCATCTCTCTCTCCCACTGTCTCTTTCTCTTCCTCTCTACTCTATCTCTCTCACTCATTAGCTTTTCAAAATCTTGCACTTCAAAGCAGCTTTCAGGACATTAAAGGATGTTCTGGTCCTTTGTTGTGCCTCACTGAACACAGTCCTGGCTGAAATGTGGAACAAAATGTTGAGTTTAACTGAAATGAAACTCAAAGACGCCAGTTAAAACAACCTTCAGCCACTACGTTCACAGGTGTGGATACTTTAGGCGTCTACAGTGGTCAGTTTCCTCACCAACAGTCAGGAATAGCAAAACGTTTAATCGCTTTAACTGTGTAATCTTCCCCATCAATAAGTCTGCCACAGACTATCTGCAGGTACAACATTCCTTATCACTTCAGTGTGCATAGACGGAACATCTGCTGTAAGGTTTAAAGAATGGCCATATGCAACTGTAATCATGCTTGCATAATCAGGCTTGATTTTGCTGCCTGGTTTTCCATTTCTGAACTGTACAGGCTGGCAAGTGATTGGTTAGTTATGTACTTTTGTACTGTAATCTGCCTCATAGGTACATGAAAATATGCATCTCACTGTAGACTCGCCAATGTGTGTGTTTTTTCTGACTTGTGCTAAGAGGCCTCAGATGCCTCCATGTTTTCCTGTCCCTGGAGGAAATCCATGACTCTCTTAAGAAATAGTCAATGTGTGTGCCATAGTGTTGATGGATTATTTGGGCTGATTGGAAAGTGGATTGAAGGACTACAAACATGTTGGTGCAGTTTGTACAAGATAATTCTTAACATACATCCTGCACGCAGAGAGAACACCATTGCTGTATTTAAACCAAAATTTCAAATGTTAATTTCATTGGAAAAAGGATATTAATGATGAAGAAAATAACAAGAAAGAAGAAAAGCATTGCACATTAAAGCATTCATCCAGTCTATAAATAGGGACCATAGAGTCACACACTTCTTAAGGAAAAAAAGAAAAGGAGGTTTCATCTATACACCATGTTCTAGAACTTATGCCTACAATATTGCTTTAGTCTTGCAGGTAAAATATATGAGGGAAAATATTTTACATTGTTTCAGGAGCTGCCTCTGGCAATATATGCAAAAATCAAATAAATGGAGCCTCGCTTTCCAGGCAGAGCATTTTGCCACAGGCAAACGCATGAAGTCATGGTTCATTTCAGTTTTGTCAGAACTAGAACATTTAATCAGAAGAACTTTTGACTCTTGAAACTTTTGAAATTTGAGTTGAACTCCAGTGTCCTCAAGAAAGCAGAGTAATCAGTCATTTTAAGTTGAGTTGATGCCTCATTTTTACATTGTGCTTACTGTATTTTAAATGACTCCACTGCTATTTAAAGTAGCTGCCCGGCGTGCGTGGCAATACGCTGAAGTTTTGTTTATTTTTATAGTTTTGTGCAGTAAGTCATACTGTGTCCTAAATGCATGGGGCTTAACCTGCTACAGGTTGGGCTACGGGTGGTTGTGGGTCCAATTGGCTTAGTTACATAAAATCTTTGTTATTAATGAGGGTGCACACACCACCACTGCCAATCAGTAGCCAGGTTGAGGGCTGAAATATCTGTTTCACCCCAACAACGTCCAACTTCACTAATTTGAATTTCTTATTCCACCTTAAATGGGGAGGCAATTACATCCTGGCACCATTTAAGGTAGAATGAGAAATTCAAATTAGAAGCCAACCGTGAAGGTTGAACAAAGATTTAGACAAGAAGTTCAGATAAGAAGCCAACTTTAACATTTTGCCACCTCCATCTGGGAACGTAACAGCTCTAGTTTTGAACTATAGAAGAACTTTTGGACTTTTGTGCAATCTACTACATGTGGGGTATTCGAGTAAAACTGATTTATTGCCTAGCTATTTCTTTTAAACCATGTTAGTACTTTTCGGTCACTGTGCATGTTGCTCCATAGTCAACCATGATAAGAAACGTGGTTGAGTGAGTTTGCACTTGAGGTGCTGTCTGAACACCCCTTGTTCGGTTTAATTGTCATTGGCAGTTTTCATTTAGCAGAATGCAGTGCAGTGATGATTATGTGTGGATTTCTTTTGACCTCTGCTCGTGCTCAGCTCCTACTGCTCAACACAAGCTCCATGTATGATTAAGGCGTGTGATATATGGAGTGACATAATTTGCTACATTATTATTAAGCCAAACTCACATACATTGCATGCACTCTGGACTGTGAGGAAATGAAAGCAATTATCTACCGGAGATGATAAATGAAAAGGATGCATAAAGTGGTGATTATTGATCTCTAAGTCATTTATATTCTATGGCGACAAATTGGCCCCATTGTCGCCTTTCATGACAACATAAAATTGCAAATGTGTATGTAGAAATAATGAACTGCATAACTACAGAATTGACAGGTCTTCTAAATGTTTTGTGAAAACTATATTGTGCAGTGGTCTGTGCACTCGCACTGTCTTTCTTTCTGATCAGGAAAGAAAGCCCAGTTCAAATCTGCACTGCAGTTTATATGGTTTTCATGGACTTGAACTGTTATTATTTGAAGGTCTCTAAAACTGGCCTGAAAGCAAGTCCACACTGGGAATTTAAGCTTTGATGTACTAATTAAACCCACAGAATGATTCAAAAAACTGCGTTTCATTTTATTTCATTCAACATGCTTCATCTTACTCAGGCAGCATGTTGTTAGAGCAAGTCAGAGGCATGAGAAAACATGACTCCTGGAACCATTTCTGTCCAAATTTGGTCCTGTGCTTTAAAGTTATGTTAGTATTGGTGCAGAAGGTGGAATATAGACACTGAGTTAATATCCATCAAGCTCTAGACGCCTGGATCCCTGGCCACAGATCAAACAGTCTTGACCATAACGGATGAACAAAAGTTTTATTTCATGTAATTATGAGTTACAATGTGGAAAAATCCCATGACTACCCAATTAGCAATGATTGGTTCTCAGCAGACGTAAGAACAACTGTATCCGTCCTGTACTCTTGGCTTTGAACTACCCAGAATGTACCCACCTCTACCTGACAAGGAGGCTGCACAAGAGGCTCCACTGAGTGACAGCTTGTGGTTTTGGTTTTCTGATCGCAGTGAAACGTTCCCAGACTTCTTTTTAGCTTGTGTCAGGCAGGTGTCAGAGGGCCCTAGCATTGTCACTCACAGCAGCCTCTCATGTTAGTGTAGGATGCTGTGCAATGCTGTCTGACAAGCAGCAGATGGAAGTTCCTCAGCAGTGCCAAGTACTGGACATCTAAACAAAGGACCAACAAGCTTACTGTGTTCTCTGAACTCTTGTTTCTTATGAATGAGCACACATGCAGTCTTTAAAGCCAAGCATCGCCGATCTTACAAACAACACAAATGTGCTGATTCTGGAAGATTCATTCTTACTCCATATTAGACCATTTGATTCCATGATTTAGACACAATGACAGCCCGAACAAAGCTAGAAATATTCTTCTTTAGGTTAACAACTGTTCTCCATATCTTTTACTCTGATTAGAGGGGACAACATATTGTACCTTGATTTTATTTTTTTTTACTTTTTGCATAATTTGAAAACTCCATTAATTTATGGTGTTATGTTAAAATTTCATGATGAATGGACCAAAATAAATTGTCCAAAATTATTTGGAAAAATTGCTCAATTAATGTCCACTCAAAGTTAAGGATTTTTTTCCTTTTCCTACAGAGCTGGCATGTTGGGGATACAAGGTTTTTTCATTGCAGTGAAGGTATACATGTAATACACTGACATACCAAAATTCAGTATGTAAACTGCAGTATGTAAATTGATTATGAAGTGGTGTTACCTCAGGGGATGGCTTGGAAACACCCATACCTGTATAATTTGTGAGGCATTACCTTGTGAGTGAGGTGGAACATTGGCCAGTGTACTCATGACATAATGACCTTAATTATCAGAAAACAGTAATAACATAAAAGGCTTGTGATTTTGGTCAGGATGAAAAATCCTATAATTTGATCCCAGAATGTTTCCCCTTTCTTGGTGAGCTCATGAATAATTTGATGAGCTCTGCTCTGATTGGTTAGTTTACAGTGAGATACACAATGATCAAATAGATGCAGACAGGGAAATAAAAAGTAACTCTGCATAATCAAAGATTATATTTATAATCCTTCTGTTCTACATAAACTGGGTCATCAGACTATTTGGTTAGATATGCTAACATTAGTTACTTGGAGCTTGCAAGTAGCTAAAGTCCCCTATAGTAGCTGCTATCTTTCAACCTCAACCACAACACAAATTAAAAACAATAATAATAATAACATTTTTAAAAACTGTGACACTTTAAGGTGATCTGCTTTAGCTGGCTAAAAGTGGATAAAATTACAGCTGCTGCTACTTACAGGTTGCTGTTGCGGTTGTAATACTAATAAAGGTGTAACTGCTCCTCTCGTCAGTGTTAAACACTGAGCGAAGCTGCTCGATATTGGTCAAGATTTGTAGAACTGTCTGGAATGAAATCTGCAGAGCAAACAAACATCTTGGATTTAAAGTTGTCCAGGATCATGTTAAATATGCAGTTATGATGAGGAGTCGATTCCAAAAGAGTCAACTCTTTTACTCCTCTGTTTGGGAGTCAGGATCAACTTGCTCAATGACTCTAAAAGTCTAAATGCTTGAAGTTGACTCTTTGATTCTGGTTGTTTATTGTAATCAGCTAGAGGGACATTCTGACGGAGGTGAGAGTAAAGCAGGAAAGAGTCTGAATGCAAAGAACATGTTTAATAGCAGGTTTAAATTATGCTAATGTTGTTCACCATCCGCTGCGAGCACACTCTGGGAACAGAAACATTTCCTGTATGTCCTGAACAGCAACTCTCCATTTCCTTCAAGATCTGAAATGCCATAAACAGCTTTTAGCAATGGTACAATAAAATAAAAGCAAAAGCAAACAAAATTTTTAACAGAGCGCTGTGGAAAATGGGTGAAACTGAGCTGAGCTCCTAATTTACATTTACATTCCACCTTAAATGGTGCTGCAGTTACTCTCTGGTGCACCACTGCATCACTTGGACCAGAAAATTCAAAAGAGAAGCTGGCCAAAACAAAGCCAACTTCAGCCTCTTAAAAGGGGAACAAAATTACATAATACCTTTTATTTCTCAAGGAGCTGAAAAGGAAATTAAAATTTATTACGTGGAATAAACTTTGTTTTTATTATATTGCATCTCAAAAGTGGGGAACACTGCGTTTTAAGATGCATTATTTTCTGCTGTATGCCATTCCCGTCAGCTATGGGGCAGTGGAGAGCCCCATGAAAACCTGAGGATGTCCATCAATACACTGAAGTTGGCTTCTAGCACCTGTACAAATAGTAGCATTTAAGGTGGAATGGAATATTTGATTAAGAAGCTGAAGAACAGAAAGCCAACTTCACCCTTGTGTAAACATAAACCATGCCTGGTGAAAGTTCCTTGGAAAGGGTAGGAACAGTGCCGACATCCCCTTCACAGTGTGGAACTGTACATATAGTACATCACTGCAGTTGCTTCATTGTCATTGTCTCTTGCTAAGCTGGAATGTGAGCTGGTGTAAGTAAATTTTGGGGGTGTCATGTTGGGTAAAGGTCTAGGAAGTTGGAATGATGGTATTCCAGTTCTTTGTACTAAACTCATTTTATTCAACTATGCCAAAGTAAATACAGTTTTTCATTCTATAGCATCTTTAAAGGAACGTGATCCACAACCTAGTTAAACTTCAGCTAGCGTAGCTCATAACTTTAACCAAATCAGCTAGTGCATTAGTGACCAAATGTGATACATGCTTGCTATCCAAACCAGCCGCAAACAAGTGCTTTGCCTCTTTCACTTTAACATTGTGTTTACTGTGTAAATCATTTCGTTCTGTAGGGAGAATGGCAGTGCAGTAATGACTGAAAATAATGTATACGTTTTATTGATTTCTTAGAGGAGCAGTGTGTAACCTCTAGCGGTGATGTTGCATATTGATACTACTGAACCCAACTCCCAGATTCCCCTGGAAAAAATGCAGTGCCCATCAGGTTTTCTGCTGTTGTATCAGTGCCTGTCTTGCTTTTGTGTTTTTTTATTTATATATTTGCTTCTTTCACAGTAACGATTGACCTTTGCTTTTGAAAAATGATCATGAAGCACCAGTGTTCTAGATATTTATTTGTCCCTATCGAACGGCCCTACCTATCATGCTCATATCATTAGTATAGCATGCTTCAAACATTGTATTATGTTTTTAATATTAATTTATTACAGATTCAGCCTAATCAGTCAAGCAACACATCTGCTATATGCCTATGTATATATCTAGGAGGTATACCAGCCACATTACCACTAATCCCTCCTTTGTAGCTGCAGCTTGTTGGTGCACAGTCGCAGACTGGAGCCCATCTGTTATTTTCTAGCACTTCATCAGTGGTCAGTTTCTAATCACAGAGCTGCTCTTGGCTGAATATTTTTGTGGTCCTGTGGTCAGAAACTGACAAACGATGAATGAGGTAGAGGTTGGGAATTTGTGGAGCAACAGATGAGCTGCAGTCTGTAATTGTAAGCCAAGAAACTGCTTAAACAATGTAGTTTTTTTCTGGTAAAGTGGCCAGTGAGCTGTAGGTGCAATGGTGATGTACCTAACGAACCAGCAGCTCTGTGTATATGTGTGATAATATATGCAAATAGTAGCAAATAATTGCAACACATTTTTAAGATAATGGTACATGGTAAACAGTAGAGATATTATGCAAGGAGCACAAACTAATGCAATTTGGGAGGAGAGGAGAGGAGAGGAGAGGAGAGGAGAGGAGAGGAGAACTGTGGCGCAAAGCCTGAAGGATCTAATTGTCATAATGCCCATTATTTTACATATATACAAGCTACTTCATATGCCCCTCTTCACTAAATGCTAAAAATCCCCCTCTCTCTCTCTCTCATTACTCAGATCCCTCTGGCTCATTCACCTCATTTATAATGCTGACTGTTAATGGCCACAGTGTTTGTAATGTCTTATTGCACCATTGTAACAACTGAGACAAGCTTTTTGTGTTAGGCTACTGGACACAATCCGTCTGTAATAAGAAAGTCTACACCATACAACGAAGTTGGTGTAAGGAAAATAGTTCTTTACCTATCAGTGTTTATTAACACATGCTCTTCAGGGACGTCTTGTGAGTCTAATAGTATTGGGGTATTTCTTTAGAGGAATGAAATATGAAGAAATGTAAGTGAAAAGGCTCAAACATTGTTTCCAAATTCATTTGTGTGTTTAGCAAAAACACCAGAAGTCACAGAACAGCAGTATGTACATTGATTCTGAAGTGGTGTTATTTCAGGGGACAGCTTGGGAAGCCCACACCTGTATAAGTTATAAAGTGAATTATCGGTGCTTGAACAAAACATGGTGGTGGAATGCCTCAATTGGGCTCATGTCGAGCGAAGGCCACACCATTTGTCGTAACTCTCCAGAATGCTTCTCAAACTAATTCTGGACAACTTGTGATCAATGGCAAGCAAAAAATGACAAAAATGGAGACACATATTTTTCCTTGGACAGCGACAATATGAAGCATATTATATTCATTATCGTTATGTAAATGACATCATGCTAATTGATGCTTACTTGCTTCCCTTCCACTAGGACTAGAGACTAATGTGCTAGCCACATTAGCATGCTTAATCAAACTTTTCCTTTAAACTAAATACTGGTTGTACCTGAATCACCATAGTGATTCAGTCCCGGCAGCACAAACAGGACCACCTGGCCTGCTCTGTAGGGCCACAGAACCACTCACCTACAGTAATGACTACTGATAATAACAGCCCCGATTGCTTATATTTTAGGGGCCAGGGTGCAGGGAAAACAATTTCTGCATAACAGCCTCCTTCCGTCAGCTAATGAGACGCGGCATATTGTGGCAGAGTTTCTGACGTCACAGACTTCCTGCCTGGTCTGATTGTTTAACTCTGTCCCGCGAGTTATTACCAACAACCAGAATATGCATTCAGATATGGATGTCATGTTCTCTTCCTCATGTATCACACTAATTTCCTCCCCATAGATGCCAGCTATGACTGGCCCCGGGGCAAAATCAGGAAGCAAACAAAAATGAACAAAATTGCCTCCTAACAAGTGTGCATACAAACATCACACAATGTACTGCTGTATTTAATGAACCAGGGTCAGACTCCCCGCACGTAAACCTCCGAAGGTCAGTGTTGGGCATGTATGTACCTCCATCACCACGATAGCGCTGGTGCAAGTCAAAATGCAGTTTAGTTCATTTGCTATATATGTCTACATGCAGTGGGCAGTTTGTTTTTTTGCCTTACAAAAAATAGATTAATTATTGTTATCTGTTATTTTTATTACACAGTTATTTAAATGCGTATACACAGCAGTGAACACTCAGAATCTTCTGGATGTTATGAGAAAGCAAAAAGCATTCTGCAATTTTATAAAAATACATGTCTGCAGATTTTAGTTTATTTTTGCTTGATATGACAGTTTAATGTGACTAAACTGTAAATAAGAGTATAGCAGTGATACTCCTATTTCATTACCATTTCTCTGGAAACAAAATCCTTAAAGTCTTGAAATGCACTTTTTTCTGTGTGGCATGTAGGTAGGTACAGCCAAGCAAGCTCCCCCATTAGTTAGAAGTGAGAGTAATTTTGTAAGTACATATGTCACTGATTGCAAGTGTAACACTGTAAAACATAAAAAATGCACTTAATTTTTTTTGTTTTAAATACAGTATTTACTAAAATCACCTACATAAATGTAATCACACTTACAATTCCTTGTGTAGGTCTTGGTTAGTTAAGTAAATCTAGTTAAGAGCACTTGAGTTACATGAAGCCTACAGACTGAAGAGTCTTTTACCCCAAAAAAGACACAACAAAGCTTCCCAGCATTCTTGGCAGTTTTGTAGGTTTCTGTTAATGAACTCTTATTTTGCTACTTTATGAATAAAAATGATGTAGCCTGATCGGGCCCTTTACCAAAGTCCCTCAGTCAGTCTGACTCCAGGCCTTTAGAGCATTATATAACATCAGACCAACCGCCAGCTCCCCCTGCACACTGGCCATTTCTCATCGCTTCAGGAAACTCTGCCCTTTCTCTGCATTGTGGAAAGGTTCCCGAGGACTGGGATATACACTTCCACAGGGTTTACACAAAAACACACACACTGGCCACACACATAGACCAGGCCACTCACCCCATGAGAAAATATTCTTAGAACAGAAGGTCTGCAGGTCAGGTCTAAAAGCAGGCCCTCTGGGGACCAGACACACAGATATAGATGAAGTACTTCAGTTGAAGTGTAATATATATATATATATATATATATATATATATATATAGGTACGGATGGAATAAAGGCAAAGTGTACTCTAGAGCACACTAGATACCAGTAATTTGACTAAATACGTTAACATCCTTCACATGTATTCAAATATGGCATCTTTCTGCAATTTTACTGTACAATTCCTTAGTTTTTGTGTTTAATAAATTAACATAATCTAGAATGTGCCATAAATCCTGCACAGGCCACATTTTGTTAACATTTTAACATTTTGAATGTTCAGTCTTCTGCATATGTACATTAATGTAAATAGATTGAAGTCATTTTGGACCACTTCTTTATTTGTAGAGACAATGTATAGACAATGGTTGTACAACCCCAATTTTAAAAAAAAAGTTGGGATGCTGTGTAAAATGTAAATAAAAGTTAATAAAAACAGAATGCAATGATTTGCACATCTCACAGACCCATATTTTATTCACATACACTACGTTGCCAAAAGTATTCACTCACCCATCCAAATCATTTTGGAATTTGGGTGTTCCAATCACTTTCATGGCCACAGGTTTATAAAACCAAGTACCTAGGCATGCAGACTGCTCCTACAGACATGAAGTGAAAGAATGGGTCGCTCTCAGGAGCTCAGTGAATTCCAGTGTGGTACCATGATCAGATACCACCTGTGCAACAAGTCCAGTCGTAAAATTTCCTCACTACTAAATACTCCACAGTCGACTGTCAGTGGGATTATAACAAAGTGGAAGTGATTGGGAACAACAGCAGCTCAGCCCCAATTGGTAGGCCACGTAAATTGACAGAGCGGGGTCAATGCAAACCGTCAGTGGAGCAGTGGAGACGTGTTCTCTGGCGTGACAAATCACGCTTCTCCCTCTGGCAATCCAATATACGAGCCTGGGTTTGGTGGTTGCCAGGAGAACGGTACTTGTCTGACTGCATTGTGTCAAGTATAAAGTTCGGTAGAGGGGGGATTATGGTGTGGGGTTGTTTTTCAGGAGTTGGACTCAGTCCTTTAGTTCCAGTGGAAGGAACTCTTAATGCTTCAGCAGACCAAGAGATTTTGGACAATTTCATGCTCCCAACTTTGTGGGAACAGTTTGGGGATGGCTCATTCCTGTTTCAACATGACTGCGTACCAGTTCCTAAAGCAAGCTTCATAAATACAACCCGACTGAACACCTTTGGGATGAATTAGAGCGGAGACTGCGAGCCAGGCCTTTTCGTCCAACATCAGTGTCTGACTTCACAAATGCACTTCTTAAAAAATGATCTAAAATTCCCATAAACACATTCCTAAACCTTGTGGAAGGCCTTCCCAGAAGAGTTGAAGCTGTTATAGCTGCAAAGTGTGGGTCGACATCATATTAACCCCTATGGATTAAGAATGGGATGTTCATATGCGTGTGAAGGCAGACGAGTGAATACTTTTGGCAATACAGTGTAGAACACATATCAGATGTTGAAAGTGAGACATTTCACTATTTCACTTAGAACTTGATGGCAGCAATGCATGTTTATGTTTCACTAAAGAACCCTTGTAGAACCACTTTATGGGCCCACTAATAAGTGTGCAGTTACAGACTGTAGCCTGTCCGTTGCTCCATTGATCAGCCCCCTTCAACCTCTTTGGTTGGATATTATGACTACATGTTATTTGGGTGGCAGCTCATTCTCAGCACAGCAGTGACACTGACATGAAGTGTGTGATAGGAGTGTTTCAGTGTCACTCCTGGATTAAGAGAACATGTCCAGCTAAGAGCATCTCTGTGGTCAGCAACAGCCGGATACAATACCACTTCCTTCATTTAGTAAGATATAATGCTCTGCGTTTTAAAACAAATAATAAAAGTATGCTTTCATGCTGATATCAGGCTGATATGAAAGAGGAGGACAGGAGGAGGAAGATGGGCTGATATGAGAGAAAAACTGATGTGCTGAGGAAGTGTGATTGACGGGTAACCTTCAGGGGCTGTGCTAAAATTTCATTTGGGTTTCCATTAGCAGCGAACTGATCCATCAAACAACAATGCAGAAAACATAACACCGTGTTTCTGCTCCGAGAAAAGGACATCACCTTTATGGTTTAAATAGACCATTAGAGATTAGTTTTTGGTAGTCGAAATGTAGCATTACAGAACAGATGGAAAATGTTACGAGATTAAACTCTTACTGTGCCTTTTTGTGATGAAATGCAGCTTTGTCATAGTCTTTAAAAAAGCCAATTTATTGATTTCAGCTTTCAAATACTTTTAGCTTTTTGTCCCAGCTAGCAGGGAACGTTCCCAGAACCTTGGCTAACATTCCCTACAAGTTCTAACGAAGTTTTAAAGATTTCTTTAACAGAATGTTCAAATAACATTTTAAAGATGTTTATATTTTGTAATCATGTTCCTATCAGGTTAAATGTTAACTAATATATAACATTTTAACTGCAGCGTTCAGAGGATGTTTTGAGAATGTTGTCAGAGCCACAGATTATGTTTGATATTAGCAGAAGAAGAATTAATTTTCAGCCCAACATTCGGAAACTGTTTTATGGATGTTACTGAGACCTGAGATGACAATGTTATTAGAGAACGTTCTCCTACCTTTAGAAAGAACATTCTGGGAACCAATAGAACTGGGAACTTCATGCTGAAAGCATTAATAGAACATTGTATTTAGCAAACACTTTTTGTCTTTTACTGTAATTCTTTTATATATTATTAATTGTACCCATTTTATATTTCCTTTGTTATTAAATCCTTCATTTAGGTTTAGTTGTACATATTTGTGAAACACTTTGAGTTGCATTCCTACCAGCGGTGAACCGTGGCTATTAGAGCTAGGTCTTCATTTTGGGCAAAACTTAGTTGAAACATGGGGGAAAAACAGCAACCCAAGCGCTAAGCTAATGCTAATTCCCAATAACAGTCATGCAGATCTGATCTAGTGCATGTGCACAGCTGGAGCAGGGTTGACCATCAAAAGATGATTTTGCTGCTGATGGCCATAAACAGAGCTAAGCAGATTTCTTTGAACAAAGGCAAATAACAGGTAAAGAGTACACCACACTGATTAGTCTCTTCTCCATCTTGGATTGGTCTGTACCTGCCCAAACAAATTTCTGTTAGTTGATCTGCCTCCACGTCAGAGTTTGTTGCAGCAAAATCTGAAGTGGCTTAAACTTTTTTGATGTCCGACAGAGCATGCTTAGAGGACCATATGTGGTCTGATAGAGCTAACGCAGCATCCTAACTGAAACACACTGGGGGACTGAGTTTCTGATGCGGAGTCGGCCTCTAGTGTATAAGCACTCTCAGACCAGAATGTACTGGCTGCAGTTCTGTTGTATTTGAAGCTTGGGACTGAAACATTAGCATGTGTTTAACCTTGTAGCAGTTTCACAGCAACTCTTTTTAGTAGTGCTGCCTCTAACAACTAACAACCCACTGTGTAGGTCGCTGCTCATATTCAGCCAATGACACATTTAGGGAGGCTTAGAGTGACATTTTCTCACTAAAGTCTTCCCATATGTTGTAAACCAAAATGTTCTTGTTACTTTGTAATGCCGATAGTTAATCTGACACATTAGGTCTCCTCGTCAGCTCTTGAAGGCCTGATCAATAAAAGAGCTTCTTTAGTTATATCAATCTAGATACCATGGGGAAAACCAATTCGTGGTTTGTTTCCATCCAAAGCTTAACAATGAAATAAGAGTAACGATACAATGAAGTGTGTAAAAGGGGCAATTTGTAAGATGAACCTGTCAAAATCATATCCCAAACAAATGGGGAACAACGTATCACCAGAAAGTTGTGGTGTTCACCCTTATTGTAAGAAACAAGGAATGCACTGTCCATCGTCCTCCCTCTTCAGTTCTTACCAGTCTAGAAGTTGCAGGTTCAGCGTCAAACTTCATTCCTTCTCAAAGTGGTGGAAAGTAGAGCAATGCTAACTCCTGTTTAGTTTCTGCTTCTTTTGTTGGCTGCTGAGCGTGGTTTCTTGCTAGAATTACAAGACAGGGCAGGCCGGGGTTAACTGGTTAGGAGCATCACTGCAATAAGATACACTGATGTCTTTGACATACCGTCAATATTTCTTCACTTTCTTAATTTTGTATTGTTATAACATAAGAATTTTACAAATTCAATTTTATAAAGTCAAATTGGATTCGAAATCCATAGCATAAGACATTCTCACTGTGTCTGAATGAAGCATCAGCAGTAGGGAATATTCAATACTTTCAGGGAACTAATAAATGAATGTCATTTTAGTGCATTTTGTTCTGTAGAAATTCAATAGAATTGATCTAATGTGTCAGACAAAGTACTAATAGAATAAGGAACTGACAGAGGAACCAACCAATCATTTTTTGATTTGCTATGGGTGACACCAACTACCTTCCTTCTAGAAGTCCTGAATACATCACTGCAAATACAAGTGGTAGCCTAGCCAGTGAGCAGAGATAGATTATTGATCAGTGATTGGGACCACTTCTGCCAATGGGTTTCTGGCAGATGTAAGAAAGGGAAAACAGCAGCATCAGCTCTTTTTAAAAATATTACAAGATAATATAAATGTCTTTTACAAGCTTCCAATCTCAGTGTGGCCCAAACAAAATACTGTAAATGATGGTTAGATTAATGCTAACATAACTAGCAGAAATGATCATCTTTGTTGTTTAATATAATATGTTTTGCCTTGTTTTTGACTGGGTGTTGACATTTATAGTTAAACTGAAGTCCTATCTGGGTATCAGGGAGGGTCTCTGAGCTAGCTGAGCATTTTTTTTATGATGATGGGTTGGGGTGGGGGTAGAAAGCTAAAACAAGATCTTATTGGTTCATATTTTACTCTTTGTACTGCACGTGCATGATGATGTAACCAAAACCCAGAAGACATTTAGGAGGAATTACACTTCAGTCAAAGATTATGGGAAAACAAGCATTTTAAGTGATGAAGCAGTCTTAATGTGACCAGGGACATGAACTTACAAGGTATAAAAAGGTTAACTATTTTGATTTCAGGTCGACTTTAAAGCTGATGGAAGCTTCTAACCCATCATCAACATTATGTCAAGAAGGTCATGTCCAACAAAAAACACTGATCCAGATATCAATATCAATTTCTCATCTTATCAGCTTTATTCTTCAGACACTATAAGCAGAAAGCTAACAGAACTGGGTAAAACATCTCCTACTGTTAGAGGAATACTTTACCCAAAAACGACAAGAAAACAACTGAAAGCCAGTTAACACAATACAAATGACTCATGCTAACCAGACTCCTGTTGGGAACCTGCTTGCATTCTTTTCCACAAGCATCTCATTGCTTTACACCGTCTGTCCTTTATTCCCTGCTTGCTCCTGGACGCTTGTTAGAAAGACTGACATACCTCTGTTGAAAGTTGCTGAGTCCAATTCTTGTCCAAATCAGGCAATTTAACAGAGCTTTGTTGCCTGCTCACCCATGAGGTTCCGATTCTGCATTTTTCTTTTTGAGAAATGGTGTTTGCTGAAATGGAAACGCTTTGCCACAGTGATACATCACATTTACTTTAGAGCAGACATGCTTTTTGACATTCCAACTGGTGCTTTTTGAAGCAATTTTATTTGTGCTTCAGTGCATATAAACCCCAGCAACAATCCCGTGCCTGATACACTCACACTAATTTGTTAGGAAAGTAAGCATTATCATATCCATTTTATAACAGCTGACCAAATAACACATCAGGAACTGAGTAAGTATGTACAGTTTAGGTCCATACATATATGGATATTGACAAAGTTATTGTTATTTTAGCTGTCCAGCACAGCATACTGGAGTTGGAGTGTAGACTTTCAGCTTTAATATGAGGGTACTTACATCCAGATTGATTGAGTGGTGTAGGAATTCCACCCATTTTCATTCAAGGCCCCCTTTTTTAGGGGCTCACAATGTTTGAGCAGAACATTGGTTGCTCAGCTGTTCAATGGTCAGTTGTCTGTTATTCCCCCAGTATTTTACCTACTAGTAAACAGATGAAATGTCTAAAGTTTATTTGAAATGTGGTCTTTGAATTTGGAATCTGTTGCTGTTGTCTCTTAATATGAAGTCCAAAGATCTTAACTGCCAGTGAATTAAGCCATTATTAGGCTAGTAAATCAAAACAAACCCACCAGTGAAATAGCAAATACATTATTTTCCTGGTGAAGATTATAATCTACATAGACCAAGGTTTTATTTCAGATATGGAGGCAATTTCTATCTGACCTCTGATGACACTGAAAGGTCATTGACCTAAGAAATCCATTTATCTGGGTTTTGCCCCATCACTCTTCATTATAATCATGCATGTTTGCCAATTTTTTTTTTCCAATAAAGATGTTTATTTCCTGCCGGCTGCCTCAGCTACTGCTACTACTACTACTACTACAGCTATAGGTAGCTATAGCAACCGACTACGATTACCAGTCTAGAAGTTGCAGGTTCAGCGTCAAACTTCATTCCTTCTCAAAGTGGTGGAAAGTAGAGCAATGCTAACTCCTGTTTAGCTTCTACTACTACTACAGCTATAGGTAGCTATAGCAACCGACTACAACTAATATCTTGGATAACTTCAGCTGTATGTTAAATGGAATTACATGGCTGTCATTCGTAGGTGTTGCCTTTTGAGAAATCAAGTAAGTGCTTCTGTTTTGACTGGCAGCTACATTGGGCAGACAATAGAAGACATAATGACAGTAATTATCTGCTATCTAGTGCCTACAGCGTGTCAGCGAAAGAGTACTGGCTAAAAACCGTATCACTCAAGGTCTTCATGCTATACTACATGTACTTCAGATCACTGTGGGACTACTTTCTGCTCTACATGGAAACCCTCACACCGACCCTACCCTGGATGTTTGCTCTGGACCGCACTCACTATTCCAGGTTGCTCTCAGTACATGTTTGGGACACAATGGTCCTCTCTGAGAAAGACTCCGTAATCCTGGAAATAATCTGTGCATAAATCAAGCAGTAAATTCCCTGCCATGGCAATTGATGACTGCCATGAACAATGCACTCATCAAATGTTCTGGTGGAGCAGTTTGTCTGACAGACAATCCTGGGGCACTGCGATGCTGGATGGTGGCAGGTCTTGAAATTGCCAGAATGACTGCAGAGCTGAAAAATGACAGCATCACTAGCATGTGCACAAAGCGTTTGTGAGGCATGTTAGGTCCTTCACAGCAGTGTTCAAAGGGACATGGAACCCAGCAGGAATTTCTGGTACTTGATATCATGGTACATAATATCATGAATTCATCAGTTGGAGACACAGTGTTCCTCAGGTGCACAGCAGTACTAGGCCTTTGTAGAAGCACGGATGGAGCAGTAAACAAAGCCAGTCACAGACGCCCTGCCCAAGAACAAGTTGTCTTTCTTTAGCCACCCATAGGTCAGAAGATGTAACACAATGGTAGCAATTCAATGGGACACTCTGGAGCAGCTGCACATGAGCCTATAATGTTACCATGCCCAACACCAGCATTGCTCTCTGGAGTGATGGAGCACCATCCAGTACCTTTGGAATGAGCTGGAGTGGTATATGTGACATACCTGACCTGCTCGTGGTTGAATGCAATCAAATCCTCACAGCAATGTTCCAACATTTAGTGTAAGGCCTTTCAAGAAGAGCAGAGGCTGTTTTTTGACACTTTGGCCATTCTATTGGGCAGCTAAAGCAGACCAGCACAGCAAAGGGGAAAAATAAGCACACAGAGCACATCTTTTTGGCTCTCTCATCCTAACTTTCGGTAATTTCACAGCCTAAAAGTACAGCATCATCAATCAGCTCAGCTCTGATGCACAGCCAGAACAGGCTTGCACTTTTAACCCGCAGTATGCAGCGACAGAAGCATAGACACCACACAGGCTTCATGCAGTAATTATTGTTTATTGCCTGGACTCCACAGGGCAGAAGTCAACAGGCATAATAGTACTTCCTGAGAGGAGGGTTGGGTTGTGTTGGCCACACTTCTGTCCAGCGAAAGCTTTCCTAACAGAGGCCATGTTAGTCATCATGATGTCATGTTGCATAGCCTTTCTTCTGTTTACATCTCTGCTGTGTCAAGAGGGTGACCAGCACTTGAGAATTCCTCCCGGTCTAGTGTTTTTGCCCTTTTAAAGCTTTTTAATGATAAGCGGGAATGTAATCTTCCTGTTTTCCCAAAGAATTCATATTTCTCCGCCTTCCTCGGCGGCTCTTTTAGAATGGCCTTGTTTATCCAGCTCTGCAGCCAGTAGTCATTTCTGCTTATCTGGGATTTGTAATGTCATGTTAGCACAGAGCTAACAGGGGAGCACTTGGCAATTTTATGGCAGCCCTACTTTAAACACAGATTTGAATCCTATAAAAGATATTCCACATATTTCAGCATTCCCACTTAAAATAGCCAGTACAGTATATCAGCCAAACATGTGCTACCTTGTTTGAATGAGATGTAACTAACAGGTTAATTTACTTCACAGTGTATGTGCTATGCATTCGCTTTTTGACCGATCATTCTCCATTTTTAGAACTACAGTTAAACTAATTTTAAATCATATTCAATGCAGATCCAGTCATTAATACAGCGATGTGATACAGTAATGTAAGGAAGAGGTGAGCTGGCTTGTGTCGGAGGACCAGTACCTGGCTAGGTCTGGATGTCAAGCGTCTAAGTCACAGTAGGCTTCAATCACTTGAGTGTATTGGTCCTTAAAAAACCAGCCTTCTAACCGGAGAGTTGCCGGTTCGATTCCTTGGACTGACAGTAATGACTGAAGTGCCCTTGAACAAGGCAGTTAACCCCCAACTGCTCCCTAGGCGCCATGGATAAGGCTGCCCACTGCTTAGGGTAAGTGTGCTCACTGCCCCCTAGTGTGTGTGTATGTGGTTAAATGCGGAACACAAATTCCTCTGTGTGTAAGCACAAATGGCATAAAATGGCCCTAAAACTCTCTACTCAGAGAATAATTGGTCTGACCTACAAGCAATATGTATGTAGGATTTAGGGATTTGGAGACCTCTCAGGTGGAAATATGTAATTGCATGCAATGTGCAGAATCGTTTCGGACCCCCAGTGTGTTATAAGGGTATTCAAAGATAACTCACTCAAAACTTTAACTATTGTCATCATGTCCTCTTCAGTATAATGTTGATCTTGAGATCATCTAGTCTGATTTTCTGGATATATGACATGGTCTGAATAACTCCCGTCAAATGACTATTCCAGGCTTTGCAGGGTGACTTGCAGCGGCACATGCTCACTACATATTAATGTCTCCTTTCAGTTTAAACAAAAAATTGCTGCTTGCTGCTTTAAAGAAACATAGGTTTCCTGTATCCTAAAATATTACTGTTTGGGTGGTTTTACTGAAATGTGGCATTTCATTTTTGTCCGTTTATCAACCCGTGAAACTAGTGAGAGTTCCCCCTCTGACAAAAGCAATCAGCCTGATATGTCACTCTACAAGAACTAATAATGAACAGGAGATTGATTTGGGCTTCCTAGTAGATTTGACAGTGTGGGTTTGAAGAGGAAATCTACCGATAGGAACCAGGAGTCACAATGTCTAACATGAAATAAAATTTTTCCATTTTATATAATATCAAAAGCCACCAGTGGACCTACCTGTTGGCAATAAATTGTGGTAAATCAGGGAAATATGTGTGCTAGTATGCCCCACCATGGCCTGCTTGCACTTGTCCATCATAAATATACTGTAATTAAAAATATGTTTTAAGCTAAAACGTCCTGAAAGCCATCATAAACAACATCTCAGACATCATGCAGGATATTCATACACATTTCATGTAATGTCTTTCTGTGAGGTAGAATTTAGATGCCATAACCTGCCTTAACAGTTTCATTTATAAAGGCAGAGCAGGCTGTAATAGCTGCATGTTGTTAAAACTAGAAAGTAGCAGGGTTGGCTTATATGCTTTATAGGTCTTTGTAGTAGTTTACAGTGTCCGGTGTGGATGGTTTTATGGAAAAGTCACCCTCAAAAAATCAACCTCAGCAATACACACCATCATCCTGAGAATCCTCAAATTTAGCTCACATTTCTTAAAAGACATAATTAACAAAAATGTGTTCATAAAAGTGTTCCAGTGGCCCTGAATTGGAGTGACCCTCTCAGAGAAACACATAAGTAGGCTGTGGTTAACCAGCTGTTCATCAAGACTGCCTTTCTATCCTGTGGTTGACACTTGACCATAACCCTGGTTTCCCACCACAATACTGATCTACTCTTTCTACTCTAGTCTCATATTCTGTTCTACTGTAGCATATTTAATTCTATTCTTGACAACATTAACCAGAGAGTGCTGCTGGTAGGGAAACAATAATTTAGTACTGAAGGTGCTCTGTGGCCTGGGTTCAAAATGAGCAAAACGGTAAAAAAAAACATGGCACTCTTCTTATGGGCAAAAAAAAGGTTTAAATATGTTTCGACATGTGCCTTCATCAGGGAATTCAAGCTCCACACAGGTGCTCCTGTGAAATACCTTCAGCTGATTACTCACATGACTTGGATATCCAAGTAATTCATAAATATCAGAGTTGCATAAACAATACAAGATAAGCTACACATCCTCTACAAAGAACACACTTCTGGGGAGTTTAATACACAGTTACTGTTTAGTTACTGAATATAACATATTATAAGTTCCCACCCATCCCTCGGTCCTATTCCTATGGCTAAAAGGTTCAAAGTTAAGGTAATCTTGTGCTCAAACCTGGCTCATTAGCTCATTTACCTGCAAATCCAAATGAACTCAAATTAACTCTTCCTCGTACTGTATTTATTTGGGGTGGTCAGCACTGGTGTGGACAGCTCTGCCTTTCTGTTCAAAACTTCAAAATAGATTCATTATTTTAGGGGCTCAGACTTCAAAGGTAGAGTCTGATAATAAGGTTGGCTGATTTTGCCCTAAAATGGCCATGTTTTTATATACAGAACGGGCGGGGGCTGGATCGTACTGTCTGATTTCCAGGCCACACATGACTCAGCCTGGTGTAATAATTCAGTGAAAACAGCTTGGTGTCACAAAGACATCAGTGAGCGTGTTTTATCACCTGCTAAGATCTGTGTGCCACATTTAATGTGCCCGTCTTATTACTCTTTCACGGCTTTGCAAGACGTGTCATACTGGTGGGAAAACATCAAGATGAAGAACTAATAAACCTGGTGATGGGAACACATTCAAAATAAATGCTGCACTGGAAAATCAAGAGACACGCTGAACCTCAGGAAAGGGGATTTAGGAATACCAAATCAATAAAGCAATATTAATATTTCAGTGGGGTGTGATGTGGGTCATTCTGCCATGTCAATGTTGGTGTGTAATTCAAGTGTAAAACTGTGTGTAGACTGTGTGTAGACTGTGTGTAGACTGACAATGAACAGCGTTATTAAGTTATAACACCAATGACAGTAACATCACTGACAAAATGACTCAAATCTGAACTTTTAAAATATATTTCACTGACACTTAAATTAACAATTTATCAGAATTATATAAAGAGAATTTACTAATTTACTACTCCATTCCTTAAGAAGTAATGCCTTCCCATTTTTTCGATGACATTTGATGCTTCTGTAACACAATTAACTGAAATATGGTGACAGTTAGAATATTAAAAAATAATAATAATAAATTCTTCATGGAAATTTCCCATAGTATAAACAGCAGCTTTGTATTCAAATAATGCATAAAATAAAAATTGGGCAAAAATGTAGATACATGTTTTTCATTGGACATGATATATATATATATATGTTACATGCAAAAAGTATATGGAGCTGTGGTGCGGGATGCTGTATTCCTGCCCAACATGATTAAAAGTCACTAAAATAAACATTATCATAGTATTTTTGTAGATTCATTTTGGAATAGAAAAAAGAATCCACAGACATTAACATTCTATTGTTTACTCATTTATTTTAAGCTCATTTTCAAGGCCGTCCTGGGGGCAGTGTCCTGTCACTACTAATGAAGGACTAGAGGATGACAAACACAAACAGATGAGCTATCGACTCTGACTTTATATCTGCAGTATGGACCAACAATATGAGAATGTCTAACAGAGTGGACAGTGAGTGGACACAGTGTTTAAAACCTCAAGCAGCACTGCTGTGTCTCAACCACATGTACCAGCACAATACAAGCTAATATAGTTTCCATCTTCGAGAAGAGCTATTTAACCATACAAAAACCCTTTAATGTATTCAAAAGGTACTTTGAGGGTTCATGGTTCTATATACAATTGCTGCCCTTACTAAAGAACCTTTAAAGAGCTATTTTTAAGGATGTAGGCTCTACATCATTTGTTGTATTTCTTATGTAAAGCAACATAATAATGGTATTATCATAATTCCCAGCCCTACTTGTATACAGTCTCTTCTGTTCATAATCAATAATCAGACACAGCAGCCACCACCCTTTTTGCATTCCACATTCTGTGACTGAAATTCCCATTGTTTGGCACCAAATGTGTTTGGGTAGATAAGAAGTGTAATTCATTTTAAGACGTTGCACTCTGACATTATCTCTGTACACCTGCTAGCACTAAAAAACAGTTGTGGAGCCAGTACTACAGGTGGCTGGAATACAAATGCCTACCATCAGAGGAGACCACTATGGCCAAGTTAGTATGGATGCTAAAGCACCATGTGACATGCTATAAAAAGATCTAAATTATCAGGTTTCAAAGCATCGAAACATAAACCCCTCCAGAGACCCACAATGCCAAGCTGCTTCTTAACACAATTAGTTACACACAGCACGACATCTAAAACTCACTTTCAGCCCTTCAGACTGCGAGACACTGAGAAACCTCCTGCCCTCAAGTCCTTTTATAGAGCGAAAGCAGCTTCACAGCAATAGACACATACGTTTATTCTGCTCTTGACAGACTGGACACCAGCACAGTTCAGTCATTGTCCTGCTCATATACACCTTATTCAAATCATCCGGCTTGGAACTGGTACTGGATCAGGGAAGTCAACAAACTGTGCCACGTCTCTCCAGAACCAGAGTTCCCTGTATAGTCCCCTATACAGCTGAAAAAATAAAACTAAATTATTCTTGTAATAATGTTCAAAATGTTTCAAAATGTACAATTAACTTCTTTGTCAGGCAGAAGAGTTTAACAGACAATTACACAGAAGCCCCAGCAACCAAACATTAATAATACCTGCACTTTACACTGTAAACAATGATTCAGTGTTTGAATCTACACCAGTAAGTAACTTGACTGCCATAATAGTTTGAGTTAATTGAACTTCCAATAAGAACAGTGATATGTGTTTTATATCCTATTAAATTATTATTTGAAGTTTAATCAACTCAGAATTTTAAGGCACCCAGGTTACTTACTGTTTACAGAGCCTCTCATGGCCCAAGTAATCACTAACAAATTTGATGATGCTGAGATCTGGATTCTAAGTACATCAGCGGTTTCTGTTTGATTTGCCAATTTTCTTCCCAGCAGCTTTTTGGCAGCTACACATCCTTTCAGACCCGTAACGCTGAGTTGTCTTCTCACAGTGGAAGGATATACAGAAACACCTGTGGATGTTTTCAGATCTAAAGAGTGGAGCCTCTTCTCTCTTAAAGACAAAAGCTGTAAGTGCTGTTTGTTTGATGGTGAGAGTACTGGCGGTCTATCAGGACAGTTGTTCAGAATCACATTCTCTCTGTATCTTTTAATTCTTTTTTGAACTTAATTTTTGGAAACTCCCAAACCCCCAATTTTTTTTACTCTAATTTTTTTTCTTCGACTTTTGACTAATAGAATGTATCTAATCGTCTCTGAAATATCCCCTGAAAAGTTTGCACTTCCTGGCTGTTTTGACTGGATAAATAAGAGGTGGTCTCTGACTTTTGGACGGTACTAAATATCCACCTATTCAGACTACAGCAGTTCAGCTCTGACCTTTCTTGTTGAAGATAAGCAATGTTTTAGCTCAGACCGCCTTTTGAACTAAAAATATGAGTATTGAATTGTTTGCCATTGATAAAGCATTGAACATCTGTTGCATCATGCAACTGTTGAAACAAAACCTTGCGAAGTTACCAAAAATGGCAAGGTGAAAAAAAAACATTTCCCTCCATGTAAGTTAAAGATTTTATTACAAGTAATTCTGGATCATTTCTATCAGTCCATGAAATATTCACACGTTTCACACCATATAAGGGACAGTGATATGCAACTTCAAAGATTTGATAGTCAAGAGATACTTTTAATCAGATGTGTGATATCATAGTACAACAAATGAAGCCAATTGCAGGTTGCTCAAATATTATAAAGTATGACTGCCGGAATGCACAAAGACCAAGCATGGGCTTTGTGCTTACCAAAGAGCAGAACACCTGCAAGAACTGTAATCAAGCCTTGAAGTAGCTGAATGTGGCATGTTACTCATAGGTGGGAACAAAAGCTTGGACCCACACTAGCCCTTTGTCTGGATAAGAAATAGGGACATTTGCCAAACTATGAACAAAGTGCTTTTTCTAGCCACTCCTACTTATACACAGTGCAGCACTGCCCCCTGCTGGTAGACCTGGGACATTTTGTATCCAGAGAGAGGACAAATACTGTAAATTGGATGCACACGCATAAAACCACCAAAAACAAATAAGCTATTCAGACTCACTGATCTCACTATACAGTGCTATGAAAAAATACTTTGCCCCTACCAGATTCCTTCTGCTTTTCCTGTTTGTCACACTTTTAGACGATCTGACAAAAACTGAATATAAGACAAAGACCAGGTTAAGTAAGCATAAGAAAGTTTACAAATTATCATTTCATTTATTATTACTGACACAAAAAAGTTATCCAACAACAACAATTGGCCCTGTGTAAAAAACTAATTACCATCTTGGTTATGCAATCAGTCAATTTACCAAATTTAGCTGATTACAAAGATCAACTAACCTAAATACACCAAGACTTAATTACACAAATTAATAAACATAAACAGAACTTTTTCAGGAATAGGGACCAAAGTAGCACACTACTCTACAATTAAAAGAAGTTCTGGAGTTATTGAAACATATCACCCAGTTACGTTTTTCCACGGCTGCGAGACTCCAGCAGACCCCAGTGAGAGTCATTATCTCCAGATGTTATTAATGTTACACTTGGAATAGTGATGAATCTTCCCAGGAGTGGCCAGCCTACCACAGTTCTTCCAAGAACACAGAGACAACTCATCCAGGAAGTCAAAAAATCACTCATCTGATAAACATCTGAGGAACTGCAGGATTTGCTCACTTCAGACAAGGTCAGCTTTCAGGACTCCAACTTTAAAAAGAGACTGGGCAAAATGGTATTCATGGGAGAGTTGCAAGGAAAGACACTTCTAGCCAAGAACAACATAAAGGCTTGTCTCACCTTTGCCAAACAAAATCCAAGCCCTTTGGAACAGTTCCATGTTCTGTAGAGTGGTGAATCAAAAGTGGCGCTTTTTGGAAGACAGGGGTCCGGTTACATCTCGTGTAAAGCTAACACAGCATTCCACAGTAACAGCATCATACCTCCAGTGAAACATGGTAATTGTAGTCTGGTGCCGTGGGGATGCTCTGCCGCTTCAGGCCTTAGGTGACCCTTCATAATTGACAGAAGTTGCTGATAAATGTGACACAACCAGCCATCAAATTGAGTTTTACTCAGTGATTTTCCTTCAATAAATGAAATAATCATTTAAAACCATGTTTTGCATTTGTTCATGGACTCCTTGCCTTTGCTACATTTTGTATGAGTGCTCTGAAACCACCTAGTGTGACGAATATGCAAAAATAGAGAATATCAGGAGGAGGGTAATACTTTTTCACCGTATCTACAGCCTTTGTGAAGCCAAAAAGGTGAATCTTTTTGAAGACAAGATCTGAAGACTGAGCCTATTAGTCCACTCTAAGACTTGAAATAATGTCATCTGACTTTCAAATGAGGTCGCACAGAACAAACAAGAAATAACACGTGTGCCATGACAACATTAAAGGAAAATTCCTGCGGTTTTTGATCTCTGTCTGCTGGTATTAAGGAAAAGCTGAAGCAAATACTTGTTTGCTTCTATTATAAGTCTACCTTAAATCAAGGTACGTTCTGTCTTTGAACTGAAAGTATCCCTCCTAAAACGTTTTGATTTTATAGAGCAGGTTGGCAAAAGTAATTCAACAACGTGGCACAGCACTAGTGGCACAGTTCGGTATAACACAGAGCAGTTACTGACCTCTTACCTCACCTACTTTTTGTTTGATGGGCATGGCTTTTATCCTAAATCCCTAATTTGGTCTCGGCAAGGGACGTGCTTTAGTGCGGCAGTTCCTGAGGCCATATGCAGAGATCTTGGGCCATTTGTGGAAAAACAGAAGCAGACAATGATTGTTCCTTCGCTCATGTTGAAGTGATGACTCTGATGCCAAAGTACATGCGCAGCTGCTCCAGAAAGATGAAAGTTAGCACAGTGTGTGGGATCAGACGAATCCCAGCTGGAACAAGGCCCTACGGTAGTGAAGAAAGTAGTGTGAGAGAGAAAGAAAGAAAGAAAGAAACAAAGAACAAAACTTACAAAGCCACTTCAACACAACTCTGTTATTTCTTAACAAAACCTACAGGGGCTCAGCCATGACCTAACTATAATAGACAGACAGACCATGCTACATCAAAGGAGAAAAGAAGATTGCGTGGCGCAGTCACAGAGAGAAAGTGGGTACAAAGTCACTGCCCAACCTAACGAAAACACTTTGTGAAGGTGTGACAGGCTACTTTGAAACATGTGGAAATGAGTTTTCACCTTGTAGAACGCTTTGGGCCCAAGTTTGGCAGTGTCCCTTAGGCAATGAATCACCCCCTAGGACAGAAACAACAGGGTCTTACGTGAACAAAGATTCTACCAGAATCCGGGATGATCAGAACTACAGGCAGGATATAACTTTTTGCAAACTTTACAAGAATGGTTCAGCAAAATAGTCAGATTAGCACATTTTTATACAACGTCATTTAGCGTTGCAACTAACACTGAAAGTCAAGAGTCACCAAAATCTGTCCCATAAATACATGCCAAAATCTGTCCCCTCAAATGCACATCCAGGTCTACATTAAGGTCATGCAGACTGGGCAATGCATCTTAGAACACACTATGACTTCAGCGGCCACATGACTGTTAAAATCCTAACAGATGTTGAAAATGGAGAACATTGCACATTTAATGTCGGCCTCGTAAGGACACTAGATGATAAGGCAAAAGAGCACACTATATGATAAGGGCTGTGAAAAGGCCCATCTTTATTGTGAATCGTAAAAATAAACTAAACTTCACCATGTAGCTGAAAACAATGGTGAGCCACTTCAGACAACAGGTGTTGTGCTTTTCACCTTTCACCTGCAACACCTGACTTACCTTATCCAAATCCAAAATTACACTACATCAATTGATTGGTCACCTAGTATTTATTCACAGGATGAGCTGTCATTTTCCACAACTACCTAGTAGGCTTTGTATTTTAAGGCATGAAAAATTTTAAACTGTATTTCTTTTTTTCAGATCAAGAGTAGCTAATTCTTACTTTAATGGCTCAGACTAAACTAGCACTGTTAACTAAATAATGTCTGTTAAAATAATCATTTTAGTGATATAAACTTAGTATGGCTAGCAGATATTGCCCCCTCAGAAACTGTTGGCCAAATTAAAAGTTTTTCCCTTTTACGTGACAACTTTTAATGCGTTGGCAGTAACCAAGCCAATCACAAACGTCCTCACCCCGTACTCTCCTTTGGAGTTCATCAGCCTGGTCTTCACCACATCCATTGGCTGGCACAGGATAGTGGCACAGCCTCCCTGTTTGAGGAGCATGTCAGAGGATGGAAATTGAAACAACATTTAATCAGTATCAAGCAGGATTTGTCTCCCCAAGTACCCAAAGATGGCCCTAACTGAAAGGTTATAGCCTGGACGTTCATGTCAGCATTACTAAAGAGACACAACACCCCATAATAATAACAGCACGGTGTATGGCTATGTCTATTAGCAGGTTTGGCAATTAGCCAGTAGTAGAATGAATGAATAAATGAATTAATGAAAGAATGAATGAATGCCTTAATTGTCATTGTATGTAAAAATACAACAAAATTGACCGTAACTCCTTGGAATAAAAAACTGTCACTGTACACACTAAAACGTAACAATTGAGTCCTTAAATATTAAGATCTAACTCATATAAAAAGAATATAATAAATATATTAAGAAGTGTAGCAGTATGGCACATGTACAAATAACAATATTATTGCATGACTTCTAAAGTTATTGCCCCTCAGTTTATGTCAGTTTATGTCAGAATGTCATTTGTACATTCTGTAATTGTCCCCCCAGCCCCCCTCTACCCGAACTATTACTGTAATATAATTTGCTCAGTTTATTTGTACTATTAAGGATCATTAAGAGTAAAATAAAACTAATCCAACTAGAGTTTTATACTGCTACTGATCTGTAGACAAACGACAAAAGTAGCACATCACATATAAAAGATAACACATGTAAGGCAGGGCTGACTCACCGCGATAAAGCTGGCAATAAAGTGGGTAGCTATATTGTCAGTGAAGATGCCAGTCCCCAGCACCAGCTGCTTGGCTTGGTCATAGCAAGAGAGCTAGACAACACATCATAGATCTAAAATGATTTCGATGGTCGTGAACATGATGATATTAAAACAAATGCTTAGATATTGAACCTACCTGCCCTACACTGACCAGTGCACCTCTGCTGGAGGCCATTGAAGCTCCAGAGAACAGTTTCCTTATTCCCTCTGCAAGAAAAGATGCCCGTGTATCAGTGCTGGACTCAATTCTATTAGTGAATTAACTGCTGTTGGTAAAGCTGATTAGTAAAGTTGCATTCTACTTCTACATCTCACTTACCTTCTCTCCAAACACGTATGACTCCATCTAAAGCATGTGCATAGCTGCAAAACACACAAGATGCTCATATAACCGACTGTAAAAGAGTGGATGGCCACAGCACTGCACTTATCATTGCTCCTTATGAGAGCATTTGTATGATATACACTCATTATCAAAAGAATAGTTGCACATACAGTTGCACCTGGAAGGAATCAACTGACAGCAATGGGTAGGTTTGATATTGTGAGATATTTGTCTTGGTGGAGACATCGAATCGTGGTCAGCGCCATCGCCAGACCTATCCCCGGTTGAAAATGTGTTATGCTACTTGATGGATTATTGCAGGACACCATTAGGAACCTCTACAACTCAATCTGACACTTCCTTCTGGGTGCAACTATTCTTTTGATGATGAGTGCATTATAGTTGAGTACTGCATTAAAACATCTTGGAAAGCTGTAAGATATGTAAGAAACATGGCTTGAAAATTGCTTATCAGACCTCTCTGGGAACTGTGTGGGTTTTGCCTAAGATTTTAATATTCATACATAACTGAAATCTCTCTGTCCAATATTCCCATATTGCTCTTCTATGGCAATGCCTTAAAGAAGGTAAGCTTCTTATTTACTTTACTGCTGGATGTGCATTGTGGGTATAGTGCCGTTTCAGGCTGAATGTGTCGTTGGACAGGCTGAACGGACGAGCAAATAAACAAACGGACCGAAGTCTGGACAACAAAATGGATGGACGGACAACAGACAAAAGAACAACCATGTGAACAGGTAGCAGGCAGGCAGGCAGATGAACTAGCTGGAAGTTCTGTTTTGCTTGGTTGTTAGCTTTCTCCTGGTTAGTTTCTCTGATTTGAACACAGGGAGCCTGTACGGAAACCAAGTTCTATTAAAGTTGGGACAAAATACATCAACCTTGTGACTGGGGATACAGCTCACATTAGTTCTAGTCAGTATCAGAACACCAAAAAGGTGAACTGTGACAAATTGTACAGCCATTTATTGGGCATGGGAAAGTTCACAGGACACATGACATATTTTCTAACAGGTACTGTGTGCCCACAGGAATAAGATTAACCTATTTGGAAATAAAATGCAGATTTAGGTTTCATGGGGTTTTTAAATTACACAGCAGGGAAAACAAGCATCCAGGATTAAATTTATGCATCACTGATTAAATTATCTTCACTGCAAAGAAGATACTCACTTTCTCCTAAGCTCTGGAGGCAGCTTCACATCATTCTGCATTCTGCTCAAACAGGAAAAGCATAATGTTTACAGAGCCAAAGCACTTAGTAATCTTTAGTCAAAGGAAAAAAAGAATAATCTCACCTAACATTCACCATGTCTGCCGGAGTCCCAATGAAGCCCCCTGCAAGTCCTTCAGGTACACACACACATTGTTAGCACTGGCTGGTTTGACTAAAGCTTTTAAAACACTCGTTTTGCCTTCATCTCAGCTAGACGAAACATTCTGTACATGTCTATAATGTTCACTTGCACATTTCTTGGCCTCATTAAGAATGACCTCATGTGATATTATTGTATCACTGTATTGAATGGGAGCTGGTCCCTCTGTGATACAGTAACAGCTCCCTCTCTTGTAGGTAGGTTTATACGAGATGTTGGGATAATGCTGTGGGAATTTAATTGCATTCAGACATAAGAGCATTACCGAGTTCAGGTACTGATGTGGGATGACAAGTTCTAAGTCAAAAGCCACTCAGTTTATCCAAGATGTTTTGGATGGAGGACTTTATACCCCCTATAGCTAACATCTGGCTTTGGGAACAGCAAACAATAGGTTCAGGTGCAGCTGCTCCAGAGCATCCCATTCTATTGCAAATGCTTGTTTATGGAGCTGCGTGTGCTCTATTGAACGCTACCATATTTTCTTCAGCAATTTCAGCCTGTTTCTTTATCAGCATGTTATATTGTCCTGGCCTTGTTAATTATACTTTGTCTTATAGGGACAATTTATGACACATGAAGAACAGTAGTTTAAATCAGCCCAGTACACTTTGGTGGACTCTAGCCTTTATTGTACAGGGTTAGAAAATAAGAAATAAACATACACAAAAAGGTGTAGGATGGCTCTTGGGTTATGTATCTCAAGCCACATTTTAATTTTTTTATGTTTATATGTACTAAGTGTAAAACCATTGTTAATTTAGAGCTGTACAATATTCATCAAATGTCAGCATTGTTCTTTGTACATTGTGGGTATACCTCCAAATGAAGCCAGTAGGACTTTCTGGTAGAAGGGCATGGGCCCCTGCGTCCCATCAGCCACACTGTCTCGCACAGTCTCATAAATGGCAAAACGGGTCATTGAGTATGTTAGCTGGAGAACCAAGAAAAAAAATACATGGCACTCAGCAAAGACTCTCAGTAGAAGACCACACTGACTTGCTGATTGAATTTTCCACCAAAGCATGTATCATTTTGATGGTGTTTGGTAGGGCTAAACAGACACATGAATTCTGGGCCCATACCAGTATTCCAAAGTATTTCATGTACTTATCCTCCCACCAAATACACATTTACACAATGTGCAACCTTAACTTGATTCACCTGGATTAGCATTACAGAGAAATTAGAAGTCAATATGACTGACAGAGAGATTTTCAGATGGGTGGAGGGAGAGGAAGAGATATGTATAACATGTATAACAGCTGAAGGAAGTCCTGCCTGGTATGTAGACAATAATAACAACATTTATCAGTCCATTTATGAGGGAGAAAGAGAGGCAGAAGAAGAACCCAGCAGTGCAGATCAGCTTATAACATGAGAACCACCTTCGCTTTACTATAAATATTTAGAACAAAAGTTGGCTGTAGTGAAGTTTCTGGAGTAAGCTTGTCTTCTTGTGGGGAGTCTCAAAGTATGAGTGTCTTGTAAATGTCAGAGACCCTTTGTTTATTTTATTTCCAGTCAAAATAACCAATGAATCAACAATATTCATTATTAAAATGATATTTATGAGGAGATTAGAAATACGATAAGGAAGAAGAAAACCTAATGTAGTGTCCCGCTGCTGGTTCATTTTGCAGAGGTGTAGCCATGTAGAGTAGTCACACACAAGCCTGACGGGAGCGCTGTATTTGTAGTACATGAGACTTTAAATTGTACATTAGCTGTTTTTTGCATAAAAATGTGCTATTTGTGCTATTCGATGCTGGTCTGTGGGGAGGTTGGAGCAGTCCTGGTGCGTACCGTTAAGTGGAGGTGTATGGCTTGAAATGACCTTCTGTTCAATAATACAGTTTACAGTGGTAGTGCTATGTTTTGTGCATCTTCTTCTATGCGAGGGTGACCAAATGTCCCTTTTTTATGGGGAAATTCCCCGTAATGTGGAACGTCCTTAGAAGGACCTGGCAACAGAGCAGGCCGGCAGCTCAGAGAACATTGCCATGTAAAACACGACCAGAAGCAAGTGTCAAGTGAGTCCACAAACATATTTTCAAGACACGAGGTAACCCAGGGATTAAAGGCAGGGGTGGGTTTATGGGACTTGAATTGAAGCATCAGGTGACAGGTAGGCTGATTTTGATAATAATACAGTCTACTTGAATGTAGCTACTATGCCATCTACAGGTGCATTATAATTACATCACTTTTTCAGCATCCATATATGACATGTGGCATATGTTAATAGCAGCCGCCTAGGTCTCTCCAAAACTGGTGTTAGCCCAGGAGTGTTGTTAGGGTCTTTTTTCTGCAGCCACGGGCCTCTTTTTAATACCAAAATATTTAATACAAATATGAATCATGGGCTTACTCACATGGACTCAACATATCCCTGAATCATTCCTGCTTGAGTTGCTAGACTTAGTGGCATTTGAGACCCTTTTTATTTAGCGACTTAATTTCTAAAAAGCAACAAACCTGCCCTAAATTTCCCCACAGTTTTCATTTCCGACATCTGGTCACAATATTGACATCATAATGGTTTTTTTTTTCTTGATGTTGAAAAATAAGCAACTTCATGGTCATTTTGACTAGAAATTAAATCAAAGAAAGGCTGAGCTCTGACTGCTGCATTAAGCATGTCCTGTAGTGGGCGTGTCCTGCAGCGGGCATGTCAGGAAGTGGGTAGATCATGGATGCTGACAGACCCTTTGTACACCTCACAGACTGAGGTTCACACTCCTGCAGTAGTGAGCTAACCTGGCGGCACATGGAGGCGCTGAGGCCACTGTACAGTGCAAGCACGCCATCACTTCGCACCACTCGTAGAGCCATTCCCGTCATCCTCATTTTCACCTCCTGCTGCGTCTGTAAGTGAACCTGCAAAGAGAGGTTTTCAGATACTCAGCTGGCCAAACAGAACAACACAGCCTAAACTATTATCTGGGCTCAGGCACATAGTTTACTTTTTGTAAAGTACTTGTAGTAAAGAAAGCGTCATCCTCCAAACCTACAGCTTTAATTTTTGTAAAATGTCCCTCGGTTCAATTTTAGTGAATAATGGTGAGCAAAAGCCTGCATACGCCTTTATATGCCTTTTTCAAGTAGTAGTGCTTAGTAGTGGCAAACTAATCCTTCAATTTTATCTATAAATGTCAACATAAAAAATCTATGATAATCTTATTTCTGGTATTTTGCACCCTAATGTAATTTCTGAAAATACGCTAGAGACTATTTTTTGTCCTGTGCAGATCAAACATTTGAAGTCTGTAAAACACAACACGTATGTTTAATTTGTAACCATCATTTACATATATTTTAGTTTTACAGTGATTCATTCAGTAATTAAGGCTAACACAGAGCTGCTGCCGCGTTCCACTTGGGCTATGGCTTGCGTTCACAGTGAGTAACACTATTTCTCACAAAATTGGATTCATCAGGTGTGAATCAGGTATTTTGCCAAGTTCCTGAAATCCTAACCAATGACAGTGCTTGCTTCACTATATCTACTGAAACACCACAGAGAAAAAATCCTGAATGGACAATTTTCTGCTCAAGAATTTAACTTTCATGCTTAACACTGAAATACTGTAGTATTGTTGCGGAGTTTAAGTACAACACGCAGGAGAATTCTGTTACATAAAAAATAACTAGAATGTGCACATTTAAATTTTTCCTCCATAAATAAAAAGACTTTGAATCTTTATATCTTGTAGTTATTTGTAGTTAATAAAGTGCCATTTTTAAGTTTTATTAAAACATCTCTTTGTGAATTTAAAGAATATTTGTACTTGGACTAATCACTTTTTTTTGCCTTGATTATGCATTCAGTATAAATGTAGCATAAATCATTTGTAGTACAGAAAGTGGCCCCTGTTAGATTTACAACTATAGAATTTTACTTAATAAGCATTAGTTATGGTCATGCGCAAGTATGTGCATACCTGGTCAAATTACATCTTTCGTTGGTTTTATAAGTCCACACATCCTTTATAGTGAACACACGTCTGCAGATTTGTATCATATAATTATTATTTCTATGCAGAATGTAACATAATAAATTGGACAAATTGCAGATATATGACTGTATCCAGGCTACCATCTCTTGTGGAGTGGGCTCTTCCAAACACACTATAACATCAACATCAGTTTCCCCAATGTATACTGATCAAATTGTGCAGAATCTTGTACTGAATTTCTAACCTAAATGCTACTGTGTCATAGTTACTAGATAATAGACATGTACAGATAAATATTGTTTAGTAAAGAGAAGGGCGTCCTTTAAGCCTGCTACAGCTTTCAGTTTCTCTGAATATGCCACAACATAAACAAATAAAGTCTAATTTAATTAACTATTAATTAATGAACTGTGTCTATTAGATACACAAACACCAAATCAGTGGTAATACATTCGTTTTGTATTAGAGAGTAGAGGTGGGAGATACTACACAATGTTCCCAGAAAAGCATATTGCAGCGTAATATAATGTATCATGCAAACAATAAATATTATCATATTGCCCACCCCTAGTAGAGAGAGTGCTGCCTTCAAAGATAACTTTCAGTTTCCCAAAATACCCTTTGCGTGGGATTGAAATAAACATTTATTACCTACTTGCTAGTGCCACACATGCTGGACATACAGGAATAGAATTGCTTGTAGTAAACAAAGTGGGTTCATTCAAGTCTACTATTCCTACATGTCACCCGCCCGTCAAGCCCGGCACGGGCTATACCACCGGTGAACTCCACTTCCCAGAACTCCTCGGGTTACCACGTGACCTCTCGCTCACAGCCGGCAGCCAATCCCAGATCGGCCTTGCCTGAGTATTGATTATTCCCACCTGATGCCTTCCCTTTATAAACTGTTCGGTTTAGCTTCATTCTCACGAAGGAACGTTTCTGGTTCCCCCAGTATGTATCAAGCCTTATTTTCTGTGTGCTGTTTTGGTTTTCTGACCCTCTGCTCTGTTCCTTCCTGACCACTTGCTTGTGTCTTGACTCCGCTCTGGTTTGTGTCCTTTACTGATAAACCTTTTAAGCCTATCTGCGAACGTCCTGATTTGCCCGACCCTGACACTACACTACTTTTTATGCTGGTACTATTGACCGCTTTTGACACTATAATCTATGACATGCTTATTTACATAGCTTTTAGTGGCTTAGCTCTTGATCAACTTTGGTTCTACTTCATTAACGGGCAATAGTTTATCTCTTTACGTGGTTTTCCTGTTATGCTGTTAACATTCAGATTTACATTAGCACTGCATCCATAGTTTAATCCCAGACACTGAGCGCATGCATCACAGATTTATCATAGACTCAGCCGCTTCAGGGTCTCACCCACCCTGAAAGTACACCATGCCAGCCACCCCAGGTACCACGGCCAGCACTGTTTTATGCAGGCTGCGTGGCACTAGCAACTGCCAAAAGTGCTTACCAGGCACAGACTCCTCCCACACGCAGTACAACATCCCTTTGCATAACTGGAGGCTGTCCTAACCTGCTCTCATGCCAACTTGGCCACCAGTAATGGAGCCAGGCTGGAGAGTAGTAGCCTTCCAGTCATCTGGCGTACCTCTTATTTGAAGAAGCATGCCAAGAGCAACAGAGAGATTGTCAAGCCTTTGTCAATAAACACGATGAGCCATTTGCTATTGACTTTGCACACAAAACCTGCAGCGATGGTTGTTCTTTCCGCCGGCTGTGGTGACGCTCTGGGTTATTCTCTCAGGGGCATTCACACCAGCCACCCCTCCCCTTAGTCTCTTTCACCTCAGTTCCTCTGGCAGCAGTGCAATCACAAAATACTTCAGTGCTAACTCCTCCTCAACTCCTGTCTCCAATATTGGATAAGCATGCCGCATCACAGTGCTTAGCTCTTCTGCCAGTACGTTTATCTGCTCTCCTTTTTTCCTCAGTCTATCTGTGAGCAGTTTCCTGACAGCACTGCTGGCATCTAAACCACTGCTATAAAGCCACAACAGTAGAGCTGTGCCAGTGCCTTAAGGTTGCCATGCTGCTATGCCAGCAAGTCCATAAGCACTTGGAGTCCTTTTCCCTCCAGGGCCAAACACAGCCGGAACGCATTGTCTTCCTCCACGCAGCTCCACTGTGTACAACTCCCATGGTCCTTTCGCCAGCTATTCTGCTGTTCATCTCATCCTCTTCGCTGTTGGCTTTTCTTTTGACACCTTGTCTTCTTCACTGCCTGCAATGCAATTGTTCATGCTTCTGCTCAAGGTCCTCTATTTCAGCTACATGATCCCACTTCTGACACCAATGTGGTGCTGTGCTCTTTACTGGACACAGCAGAAAAAATCCCTCACAAAGCAATGAATTCACAGAGGAGGTCATCACTAACCACACGATTCCCACTAACCCCAGTGTCTCCTGCCTCCTTTATTTGGGGGGGTTGGGATGGGAGGTACCATGTAGGTTGGCTTCCCCAGTGTTAGTGGACACACATTAACTCAGATCTTACACTTTAATACAGTCTTTTCACCAAACTCTTGGGAAAATCGGGGGAGTTTTTAGATTTACGAATACAGCATACTGTGAAGATTTCCAGAGGTATCCCAGACATAATTATAGTTGCAAGGCTGTGAAAGACCGCCTGGGTGAACCAGTTTGCTACAGTGCCACCCTAAGGAAGACCTGTGCTGTATCACTAGTTAGGTAAGAATACCAAACACAGAAGCTCATTAATTGTGGATGAAGCAGCTAAACAAAGACCTGCATTTAAGTGTCTATTTTACCCTAACAGAAAGCATAGTGTCACAATCAGTTTATTTTCAATGACTTACCAGAATTATTTTGAGACATTTAGGAAAATCCAAAAGGTTAACTAGGTGGACCCCCTAGGACCCCCTGTAATTCACACCCCCTCGCACACAAAACAGTTCTACAATCCACATCCCTGTATACATATACATTTAACTTACAAACTATAACATTAAACAGTCTTGGCTATGTGCACCTCCCGTGAGCCTCTGCCTAGTCGCAGAAAGTCACAATACAAACATTTTAAAGACCCTGTGTTCCCTGAGCCTTTTAAGGTGGCCACTCTCTTTCTTAAGTAAGTTTGTGGCTTCTTAGCTTCCTTTAGCTGAACACACCAAGTGCTTCACTTTGTGCACTTTTTGACTGCTTCCTTAATGACTGACACTGTAGTTATGAAAGGTTTGATCTTTCTAGTAAGTGAATGAAGAACCCTGTATGGTGTCATATTTAAATGTTCAGTTCATGAAAAACAGAGGAGAGAAACTCAATAAGGCATATTTTTTCAGACTCACACTGTAAAGATTTGTTGACTGTTAACCGTTAACTGTCCTGAGGAAGGGCTATTCCCACTTAATCTTAAGACCGTTAAGCTTCTTATTAGACTGTTATCTTAAGACCATTAAGCTTCTTATTAGAATTGTCCGTTCCACCTTAAATGGGTGGCACCAGAAAGTAACTGCCGCACCATTTAGGCTGGAACAGAGAAGCTCTTGGAACAGAGTAAGGAGCTTCACATGCATTCATCTTTGATTATGAACTCTACCTTTATAAGGTCCAGAGGATGTGTACAGCAGGCGGCAGCACAGGAGGAAAGTCCACCGAAGTACCAGCGAGAAACCCGCTTCTCTGTCATGACTTCAAAACCCATTGGTTCACTGACAGTGAGGGGAAACAGCTGCTCTTAGTTCAAAGCTGGAGCTCCTCTGCTCTACCACAGTACAGGCCTCAGTCCTGCAGCCATGTGCCTCCAGTCCCTCTCTTAATCCTCCTCCCTCACTCCCGGTACTTAATACTCCCGGAGCACCTGCATTTATAAAACCAGTAGACACAGTTGTTCCACTACACCACGATTACAGCAAATGAAGAAATTAGAAGGGAGAAGACATGGTGCTGTCCTTCACGTCCACCCTGTCCTGTATGGAGTGGTGGCACTGCTACAGCTGCTGCCGAGACTTCAAGTGGCGCACATGTGCCAAGAGGATCAAATACCCAGAGACATTGTTGCAGGGGGTGGGGGG
>CM067475.1:37268139-37321662 GCA_034552555.1 Semaprochilodus insignis | reverse complement strand
TGCTAACCCGGATTGTATCCAAAAAAGGACTTGTATATGTCATTCCCAAGACGAACTGACGCTGTATTGGCCGCAAAAGGAGGCCCTACACCATACTAATAAATGATTGTGGTCTAAAACCAGGTGTTTCAGTTTCATCGTCCAACCCCTGTATATAGTATGTGATGTACTAGACAAATGCAGGAGCAGCCTTGGTGGATATTGCACTAATTAACATAAGAGATAAAAAAAAATAAGACAAGAGGTAAACACTCTGTAGGAAAAAAAATTATTTCCTGGCAGCAGGACTTCCTCCATCCCTCCATCCTCTCCTGCCTGTTTTTATGATGTGCTTATAAACTGATTACTGTATTGTTTTACTATAACAGAATGCAGTAACGCCATTACCTGTATTGCATTAATACCCAACCCTGTTCATGTGGTACTGTTTACCAGTAATCTAAAATATTAATGTAGTATCATCTAGTAAACTATAATTGTAATTGTGCCATTGTGTTTATTATATTGGAATCCTATAGAATTCCAGTCGCATTACCGTAGTTTTCCTTTATAAAGGTTTTGCTGTATGATCTTGTGCATAGATCATGCTGGTGTCTCCTGCAGCCGAGCGCAGCCAGGCTTCCCTGCTGTCAGTGCTGCAGCATATGCTGAAGGATCAGTCCCATAAAAAGCTGTTTGGCCTGGAGTTGGGCTCAGGCACGGGGCAGCACGTTACTCACTTTGCTCAGGAACTGCCCTTCATTACCTGGCAGCCATCAGACATCACAGAGGAATCACGAAACAGGTGAGCAGAACCTGGACATTTAAATGACACCTTTCTAACTATAACTCTAGAGTGAGGCTAACTGATTTATCGACTTGGAAAACCCAAGTATGATGTATCTTGAAGGTGGGAGGAACAACAGAACAAGTACTTCGCCTAACAGCCTGTACCCAGCTAGAAATGATTAGCTCTAAAAACGTTCTGAGAATATGCAATGCCATGTTCCATTAATGTTTTCAGCTGGACGTTTTCTTTTGGATAACACAATGTTCTTCCTAAAGGTAGAAGAACATCCTCTAGAAACGTTCTCTCATCTCAGGTCTCAGTAACATCCATAAAACATTTTCTGAATGTTGCGCTCAGAATGAATTCTTCTTTGTTATCATGTAATAATCTGTGGCCTTGACAACATCCTCTGAACGTTGCAGTCAAAACCTTATGTTTAAAACGTTCATTAAACATTAGATCAAAACACTTTCTTTACAACTTTATTAGCCAAAGTTCTGGGAAGGTTTCCTGCAGGCTGGGTAGCTATTAGTGCTTGTTTTAGACCAGAATACCTCTTTAATTTGAGCATAATTTCAAATTTGATGGACATATGAATAGACGCATTGCAATTTTCTTTTTGTTCTGATCACCGAGGCTGAATCTCATATGGCTCCATACTCCCTATGTAATGCACAACAGACAGTCATGTGTACGATACCCCATTAAATAGGAGACCCTCTTCCCTAATAGTTGGTATTTCCTAATAGTTGGATGAAATAACCTCAGTCAGACATTTCCTACATAACTATCTATCAGTCCCTGACATCGACTGGGAGAATGTCTTTCCCACTCCTCCATGCAGAATTCTTTTAGCTGTGTGACGTTCGAGGGGTTCCTTGCATGTACAGCCTGTTTCAAATCACCCCACAGCACCTCAATAGGAGTTAAGATCTGGGCTAAATCTAAATGTCTGAGGTTTAAATTAGACAGTCTCGACCAAAATCTTCTCTAACAATGTTCTAATCATTTGGAGCTGACGTGATGCACCTGATTGTAATTTTAGCCATTTTAAGTAGTAATTAATGTGGGATTGTTCAAACATGTTGTCACCCACAACAAAACTGCATTTCTATTATTTACATCTTATAAATGACTATTAAAAGACGTTTCTACAGTTTTATTTGTTTAGATTTATGACCTCTACGTTACCTTCATCTCTCAGTACTGTTAAGATGAAGATCACATTTCCATATGTTTAAACATGTTAAGAAAGACAAAGGTTTTCATGGGGTGCCCTAATATTTTCACGTGACTGTGGGTCTTAGAATAATGGCTCCTGCAACCAAAGTGCACAATAAACAGACGTTTGTGATTCAGCCACAGGCAGACAGTTCTACTGGACATACCATGTTCTAGCTCAGCGTTCAAGGCTCCAGCACCCCCTACCACTGTGACTCAGGAGGATAAGCAGTTTAGATGAATGAATGAATGAATGTAGTATTTGGGTGGAAAAGCCCAAACTGCATAATTCATATAGTGCGCTATTTAGGTATTTGGGAGCCATTTGAAATTCAGCCCTAGTTTAGTTAATGATGATTCTAGAGTTGACATTTTTTCCACAGCCTAAAGACAGTTAATTAGTCAAGACATGTTTTGTGTCTGAAGTGTGTTTTGCAGTGGAATTGTACAAAGTAGAGAATGCAGCTAAGTAACGGAAGCCAACAAAACTGCATGCATAAATCATCAGACTTTTGCCTCACATGAATTGTTAGTTTCTGAATTTTTATAAGTCTATATGGCTAACGCACGCGGTCTTAGTATGTAATCTATTTGTGCTGCAGTATCCAGGCTTATATTGATGCAACCAAGGTGCAGTCTGTGCTGCAGCCAGTGTTTCTGGATGCAAGGGAACCCTGGGAGAAATGGGCAGGACTCCCACAAAGCTCCTGTGATGTCATCATAGCTTTCAACCTGCTTCAGTACAGCAGCTTCAGTACTGCAGAGGTACCATCTTCGGGCATCCACCATATCAAATGACAAGCCTGTATAAGATGCCCTTGATTATATGGATGTCTGTGTCGGTTGCATAAAATTGACTTTCCCTCTGCCCGCAGGGTGTCTTTAAAGGATCCGGACAGATTCTAAAGCAGGATGGCATTTTAATAACGTACGGGGTGAGTAATATAAATATAGATGTTGTCATGAAAAAAAAGCACAAATACACACATACAGTACTGTGTACAAGTCAAAGAGCACAGTTTGTTTAACTCCAGTCAAAACTGTTATTTAGGACAAGCTATTCATATTTCAGTCACTGTCCCAGCAACGCTTTTGCCTTTATTACAGCTTTGTTTTTTTCAGGATACTTGCTTACAGTTTTGCAAAGAAACAGCAGAGATATTTTCCATACCTTCAAATGTCAGTCCTTTGCAGTTGGTTGCGTTTTCTGCTTTTCACAATCCCAAACACATTCAATAAAGTCTTCTGTTTGATTTGCAAATATGATTTTTTTTGTCCATTTGCTTTTCTCAGCAAGAGCTTCTTGACAGCTGCACATTCTTTCAGACCCAGTGTTGTCTTCTCACCATGCGTGTTTGCTTCTGTTATTAAGCAAGAATAAAGCTCGATTCCTCAAAGATGATAGCTTTAAGTAGTTTATCTGACAGCGACAGCTTTAGTTAACCTATTTTCCCAGATTTTCCATTGTTAAGCGATTCCCATTCTCTTTATAACGGTGAACAATTTTTTTGAACTTCAGTCTTATATCTAATCATCTCAGAAATATCTCATGAACAAATGAGCGACTTAATTGCTGCAAACTACATAAATGAAGGGTGATCTTGCACAGTACTGTATGTGTACATAGCTCAACTCAAAACTGATTGAAGATCTGCTGTCTGTTCTATAATCTACATAGCTGCTGTTTTACTGTTGTATCATCATGAGTGTGAATTTTGAAATTTTATTTTAGCCTTATGCTATCAATGGAATGATCACACCAATCTGCAATGAAGAATTAGACCAGAGATTACGAGAGATGTGAGTCTTCACCTTGAAACGAGTTGCCTATGAAATACTGAACCAATATTTCAAACTTTCTGTACCATTAAGTGGTTAACATGTCAACAAAATCATTCAAGTGGTTTGGTGTAAAATGGTTTGTTTTAGAAACTACATGAAACGATTATCAATACACTGCCTGATGTCTGAGACTTTACGGTAGTTTTATGATAAACACCACCACCACTCAGAAGCAACGTTTGGTTTTGGACTGTAAATAAAATTAGTAAATTCACAACCACATCACCACCACAGTTAATGCAGGCTGGTAGGTTGTTCTACAAATGGACCTGAATGATTCTGTTTACATCTCAGCCACTGAATTATGCAGACTTAATTCATTGGTCTGATTCCTCTTTACGTCCTAGAGACTGGCATTTCATTTAAAGCTATTTAACTATAAATATAATGGTACACATGTCTGGATTCCTTCACCAGGAATCCAGAATGGGGCCTTCCAGACATTGACGTGCTAAGGCAGCTGGCATTTGGAAATGGGTTACGCCTAGAGAGAATGGTGTGTAGTAGTTCATCAAATATAAAACATATGACCATTAATGTGTGGTAGTACAACATGTACTTTTTTTCCCCCTCTCAAAAAGATCGAAATGGAAGAAAGCAACAAATGTCTGGTCTTCCGAAAGGTGTGACATACATCAAGTCCCTCCCAGATGGCTAAACAGGACTGACAGACAGACTGACCTCCAATAAATAAAGTAATTTCTGATTGTTTTTACTTAACAGTTCTGTTCATTTTGCACCCCCAACCCCTCCCAGACACAATAAAAGAACCACTGTCACCAAATGTGCACAATAAAAGAATGAGATATTTATTAAATATAATCTTAAAATTCTTCTCTTTTGAGAGTCAGACAGATCAGTATGATGGAAAGTTGTCCACATATGGCATTAAAGGGTTACAGAAGTCACTGGTTGGTGTAGGTTACAAACATGCAGTACCAGTCCATTCCTAAAGCAACAACCATGCCAGCCATCAGCTGCATCCTATTTCTTGGTCACATCTTTCTCTGTACAAAAACACACACAATTTGCCAGTTTTTCCCCCAATCTGGTCTGATCTTGCAATCTAATTTTCATTTTTAACTGACATTTTGAAATCAGTCCTGCTGTCAGACAATAACTGGTTAACTGATAACTCCCTAGTAAAGGCAGTTGGGATGCTCAGCGAGTACAAGGAATTCTACCTACACGCAGCACTTAGAAACATAAGCCAGTTTCTTTTGTACAAATCAGCACTAAATACAGAATGGCTATACAGCCGCTGTCCCATCTAATGTACTCTACGAAAGCTGAGATCCGTGCCGACAACTGCAACAATTATTAGTCAGGATCCCATAACAACGACCTTAATGCAGGGTACTCCAGTTAATTTCAAATCTTGCTATAGTAGGTTGCGTACAACAGCTTTGCCATAGGGAACATTGCTCTGGAATGTTATCGGATTTGTGAGAGTGTCTATCCTTTTGAAAACCGAGAGGCTGGGAAATGTTTGAGTTTCAGCACTGAATGAGGGTGGGTTCATATTTGTCACAACTCAGTAAGACCTCCTGAATCCGTCACAGCCTTTTACCTTCTAGTGAATAAAATATTATGGATACAACAAGGATACAGTGGGATCAGTCTCTTGCTCTGAGTGAAGTCATAAATATTTGCCCCAGTGCCTCTTCTGCCTCAGCTTCTCCTCGCTAAAGCCATTCTAAAGCCTTTCAAATGAATAAAAACATTTTCACACATAATGCTTTGCTGGGGGAAGAGCTGCTGTACATCTGCTCTTTCCCACCTCTGAAAACAATAATTAAACACATGCAGATCAAGTTTAGAAAAATATGAGACAAAAGATGGTAATGTCTTATTTAACATTTTGATTCTCATTGTATTTGTGTCTTTTAATCCTACAATACGATTGACTAGCTGAGCCTCAGTTTATTTCAGTTTATCTCAGTTTCATTTTATATGGAAACACTACATACATTTCAAAAGACCTAGACAGACTAAAAGTTGGCAGAATTTGGGAAAAGAGGGGGTGGGGTGGGGTGTCCCGTCCCCACCAGGACCATTTGTAGTCCTCTCTCCTTCATATATAGAAGTGGGGACAGAGAGGAGTGCATGGCAGCAGAAGACCCTCACAACATTTCTGACAACCAGGATACTTCTCCAGCAGAAATATTGCAAGAAAGCAGACGGTATGGGGTTTAAAAAAAAAAAAAAAAAACAGCATCTGTAGGGAAAAGTGGAGGGGCTGTCTGTAGTGTGGTGGACCTGGAGGGGCTGGGAGTGGTGGGAGTTTGTCACAAGGTGGACCATCAGTCAAAAGAGATCAGCTGAGCCTCTGCACTGCCAGGAGGGGGTTGCTGGGGTGGCTGCTGCTGTTGCGCTTGCTGCTGGGGACCTCCAGGGGGAGCCATCTGTATAAACATATAAAAGTTAAAGAATTAAAGAAGCCAGAATGGTAAGTTATGTTGTGCATGCAAGTCCCTTCACTTTTTAACAAGAACTATTTTAACAATCAGAGCACATCTGCAATGTGTTTATTATGCAAAGTAGTAAAAACAAAACTCAACAATATATAGATAACTCTGTGTACACTGGTTTCTAACTCTAGCCCCATAAGCCAGACAAAACTGTGCTATACGTTGCTTTGAATCTTGATTTCTACAGAGCTAAAGATGGCTTCTTACTCACAACCTTGTCATTTAAATGTTCTGAACAAGAAGCAAACTTTAACTTTGTCAAACTTCTCAGGTCATTTTTCAAATAAAAGCATCCCATACGCTCATGGCTCCGAATGTCATGCTGCTGGAATTTAGAAAATATTACACTGACTCATGTATCTGTACCAACTGATCCAGTTTGTCCTCAGGAGTGTGTTGTTACAAAAAAAAAATCAGTCCATTCCTTTTTTATCTGAAACATCCATAACTTGGCACTCCATGTACAACCCAGTATTAGCCACATATAATGTTTCTGTATGTAGACTGACCTGCTGATACATAGGCTGCTGACCAGGCATGTATTGCTGCTGAGGAGGCATGTTGGGGTCCTGTCCTGGAAGCGCCGACATCATGTTCTAGGAGTGGGAGAGAGTGCATCACAAAATAAGCTGTGGTCTAAGCCTAAACCTAAACCCAGAGGGAATGTTGGTATACTTGGTAAAAATGATCTTTCCTAAACACAATATATTACATAGACTAAGGGTGTCTTAACCAACAAGACTCGAGTGAGCTCTGCCCCACACCATCTCAACTTAGCTGACAGAACGGTCCTTCAAAAGTTAACCTTGGGTGAACTTTTCAAACCAACAACAGAGCAGAAACTGCCAAGCACTGGTGTCTGTTGTCCATCAATGCTTTCCTCTCAATTAAATCAACAGCAAGAGGTGCATTTCTAATGCAGACACCAGAATGTCCTTGTGAATGCAGCTTTAAAAAAAAAATAAAACTGCTCTTATGAGAGAACACAGACCTGCATGTTGTATGGCTGGTAGCTCATGTAGGCCATGCCATTGGTAGGGGCTGCCTGGGACATCGGGGGCATACTCTGGGCTTGAGACACCACGTTCTGAAAGGAATATGCAAAGAAGCATTTCCATGTTGAAATCCAGGAAGTAGTCAAGATCCAGACTAGACATTTTTACAACTAGTTTCATGAATATTAAGACAGAAACTTATGAGGAAAAAATATATTTTATGAGCATTGCCAAGAAGTATTCCAAGACACTAGTCTTGTCTGAGACCACTGCTCCTTTTTTACCTGGTAGCCCTGTGTTGGGGTGGGTTGGTAGTTAGTGTAGGCAGGATTGGTGGTAGGGGGGGCCTGACCAGGGGCAGCAGGTTGTCCACCAGTACCTGCAGTTTGGTACATGTAGGCATTCACCATATTTGGATCTGCATAAAAGGAAACAAGAACAAAAAAAGATTTCTCAAAATGTGAACAATTGGTTTTGATGAAACTGTCACACACAGGCCAAACACGCCGAACTTAAAAGAAAAAAAAATCCACACATTTGGTCTGTGTTTGAGAACAACATTACAGGGGCCATAATGACAGTTAAGAAATTTTACTGGTTTCAAACATTTATTGACTTATAATAAAATCCTTCTTTAAATCTCAACAGACCAATTATGGATAATAATAGCATAAATTACACTTGGAGATTAAACAGCCTCTTTAGATTTTTTCCATCTCACCTGTAGCAGAAACAGGCATGGCCTGGTATGGGCCTGCTCCAGTCTGTCCTGGCTGGTTCATGTATACGCCATGCATGGGAGAACCCTCTACTGAGCCAGCAGGGCTGAATGTGCCTGGATAACTAGGGGGACCAGCGGGCGGATACACCACCCCTCCTGCCACATTAGGTGGCAATGACTGCATCTGCACCACCCATCAATGAACACCATCAATATTACAGACAAATACCAGAACAAAATCACATACATTTGTTAATGTTGTTACATGTGGATGAAGAAAAATTGCAGTTGGGATGTTACATCTATGTATATATAGTTTAATTCATTAATAGCCAACAAATTATATGTACATGTTCAAACAAACAAATACATGGTAAAATATATTGCCTGGCTAACGGACTAGCTCACTGGGGCTAAACTGCTGAGGGAGAGCATTCCAGGTGAAAAATTCGCTCGTTGCCGTTTCTTCATTCCCTATGTGCCACAAAAGGCCACTTTTGTAGCGCACTTCCGAGAGGTGTTTCAAAAGTCGGCGAGGGTTTGCTACAACAGTACTAAATGGGGCCTGTGCATTACATAGCTAGCCTATCGCCAAAGGGAAATTACTTAAGTATTCCAACTAGTAACTCCAGTAACAAGGACACTTACAGACAGCCACATGGCTAACATTACGCACATTTGCATGTACATGGGAGAACTGACCTGGGCATAAGGCAGGGAAAAAGCAGGCATTTGAGCACGCATCTGAATGGTGTGTTTCTGTTGCTCCAGACGCATCTGCCGTTCTTTCTCTTGCTCTTGCAAACGCTGAATAGCCAGTTGTCTCTGCATCTCCAGGTACTCCTGTAACACGACCAGAAACAATTATACCCCATGATATTACAACCTGCATCATGGATTTCACAGATCGATATCCACAAATCCCACTGCTTACACAACTGAACTGTGCAGACTTTACCTGTTTCTTCTGCCTCATGATCTCAAGCTTCTGGGCCAGCTGGATCTGCCGCTGTCTCTCAGCTTCCTCGGCAGCCCGTCGGAGTTTCTCCCTGTGTTCATCCCTGAGAGCATTCAGGGCGGCCCGAGCATCCCGAACCTGTGCCAGTTTATCCTGCAGCCCCTCATAGTACACTACAAGGGCGAGTGGATAAAATTCATTGAGTTGCAGAATGAGAGAAATTGCTAAGAGGTGCAAAAAATAAGGCACATCTACTTAGACAAACACTGGCAGTGGAAAGAGCTCAGTAACTTAAAATAAATAAATAAATAAATAAATAAAAAAGCACCGTCATGGGGTGTCATAGACTTTGACCTTTGCAACAAGTCAGATAATTTGATTTTGAAGGCACAACACCTCCACCCATTACCACTGCCTCACACATACATGAACACATAAAAGCAAAGAAGCATGAGGCGTGACAGCCCTGACTCACGTCTCTTCTCGTCAAGCTGGTTGAGGATGTCTAGCAACTGCGGGTGCATGTTGTTGATGGACTGGAAGAGGGAGAGCACGGCGCTGTCATTGGTGATGCTGCGCCCACGCATGTGGTTGCTCTTCATCCGATTAAGGAAGGTAGTGACAGCGTTCTGCAGAGCTTTGAGGAACTGCTCGTGATTCTCCTCCGATTCTCCATTCTGGTACTGCTGCTGAGGAAACATGCCAGAATTTCATTCGGGTCACGCTCTCAGAATGATAAAAATGACCATAATTTAGTCTAAAGCCACAGTTACTCTAGGCGTTTGCGTTTTGCAGCACCAAAAAAGGGGTTGGTTCAGAAGACTGATGATGAAAAGAATTGTCCATGTTTGTGAGCTAGCCAACTTGCTAACCATAAACAGTAACAACAAAGTGGCGCGGATGGTAGCAGTGTGTATGTACTAAATGTATTACTGACTAGTATGTAACAATCATTTACAGCGAATTCCATTGAAATGCAATATTGGTAGCAAAATCTGCTGCCAAACCCAAACTTTAATGAAAAATAAGCAGCTACTATGTTCCATTTGGTTCATGTCTGATGCAGTCACGATACTGTTAGGTAGTAAAGTCTTGATCAATTAACAAGAACTGGATGCTATTTCCCATGTGACCAGAGTAATTTTTTTTTGGAAACAGAGCACACACTCAATGTACCTCCACTATATTGATGGGCTGGACTGGTGCGTGGCTTTCCACTGGTTGGCTAATCGGCAGAGGCTCGGCCAATGGCACTGGAGCTGGAGCGGATGGGGTGGGACTCTTGCGCACCTCCTCTTGCTTCTTCTCCCAGTAAGTCCTGTTCAGGTAGCGGGCCAGCTGGAAAATGGAAAGGCCACAATTAAAAGGAAAATCAACTCAGTATCACTAATACTGGACAGATACTGAATAAGATGATGTGTTTTACCTCAGGATCAACATCTTCTGCTGAGGGAGCAGATGAGTTCTAGAAAGAGACCATTAGGCAAAAGATTAGTTCAAACTAAGCACACTTGTGTATAGGCACTACATACCTTCTCACGCATGCGTATTGAACATATTTTGAGCAGAGCAGATTCTGCGATGCAGTTTATCAAGTGTTCAAATTTCTGCCCAGTGCCTTACCACAGGAGAGGAGTAGAGGGTGCTGACAGGTGGGGCAGAGGAGGTCACTGGGGTGGGATCAGCTTTGGGATACACAGGATAAGAATTCTTCTGCCGCTGTGTACATACAGAAGAATTAATGTCTTCAGCCACTGATCCTATTGTATAATTATACGTTGTATGGTTTCAGAGAGAACTCATGAACGTGTGTGCATGTGTGTTTCTCTCACCATCCTCTCCTTCTCCTCAGCTTCACTCTGAGACAGAGCAATGGCCAGCTGCAGTTCCTCTTCTTCCTGCAGGGCTGCTTCATCCCTCTTGGGAGGCATCTGGAGAAGCACAGGACCCAAAGGAGCTCAGCAGAGGCACAACAGAAGAGAACACATCTACCACACACTAAAACAGGTTCTCTATTCTGATCCTCCAGGCCCCTTACCCCATTAATGGCTAAGAGGTGCAAAAAATAAGGCACATCTACTTAGACAAACATTGGCAGTGGAAAGAGCTCAGTAACTTAAAATAAATAAATAAATAAAAAGGCAGCGTCATGGGGTGTCATAGACTTTGACCTTTGCAACAAGTCAGTTCATGAAACATCCGCCCTGCTACACTTGCCCCAGTCAACTGTGCTATTATGATTGTGGAATAGAAGCGGCTCAGAGTAACAACTGCCCAACAGACAATGCAAACTCAAAGAGCGAACCACCAAGTGCTGAAGCGTAACTGATGGAAACTAGTGTAAAACATGCCACCACTGAATGTCAGTATTTGGGCTTGGCAGATGCTTTGGTGGAGGAGGGACAATGTTATTTAATTGTATTATTTTGTGTAGTTAATTAAAATGACTAATTACTAATTTTACTTATTTACTGAAAGCTGTCTCTCTGTTTTTCTGGAGCTTTCCACTTGGCTGTTCCTTTCGATAATTTTCTGTTCATCAATTTATCCATTAGGTCTCACCTGAGAAATGTCCAATGTACTCTGCTAAATTGTATTGCACTGCTAACCATTTAAAAAGATTCACTTTTAAAACTTCCTCTTACAATTATAGATTCTACAATAGGCATGAACTGTGCACAAGCAGCTGGACTTCAGCCTACACTGCTACAGATAGTTTGAAAGATGGCATTAGAAAAAAAATCCATTAACAGTGCTAAAAAGATTAGTACCAGTTTACCATGTTAACTTATCATGTTAACTTGTTACCTTTGTTATTAATTGAAGACACCACAACTGTAAATCAACAGAAGTAGCAACAGCAAGGGCGGCACTGGTTGATTACAATGCCCATGAGCATAAGTCAAGCAAAAAAAGGGATGTACTACCTGAGACTGCTGAGCCAGAGGACTAGTCAGGTACTCAGGTGGCAACTCGGCTTGCCCAGTGCCGCTGCTCTTCCCTTCAGCTTTCCTAGGAGGGGGAGAGAGGGAGGGGTGGCTGGTGAGGAGGAGGGATCAGGAGACACACACAGGCTTGTAAATCTCAAGAGAGCAGTAAAAGCTTTGAACACGTTTTTCCTCAGGGACAACAAAGAACACATGAAGCAGACATCAGAAAAATCATTTAAAAAAATAACTAAATTAATTAAAAACAGAAGTGGACAAATCCAGTTTGGCTGCACTTTTTGACCAGTCTGGGCTCAAAATCACCCAAACAGTTGTGTCTGGCCAGGTAAAATACTAAACAGTGCAGGAAACCTGGATTTGCACAGCTCTGAAACTGATGAGGTTTTGGCAAAGCAGAATAGCACACATAAAACCATACACGCTCACACACACATAAACGTACGTATAGGTATATATATATATATAAGCATATAAGCAATACAAAGTAGTAAACACAAATTTAGTAATACCCTACCATCTAATTCTTGGTTTAATTTCATACATATACCTCACACAACATAACCCTCTACCACCAAAAAGAACCCTTTTACAGCAGCTAGTAGAAACCAACAGAAAACAATAGCTCAGTTGTGTTTAAGGTCTTAGTGTTCTCATTAAACTTACTTGTTAAGAAGCTCAAAGCAGGGTTCACACACTCGCACTTCCTTCTCGATGCCGAACTTGGGAATAGTGGAATACTTGGATGAACACTTGCCACAGAAGATCTGTCCACATGCCCTGCAGTGGTGCTGGGGTAAGAAAAGGACACGTGAGTCAAAAGACAACATGACAGACATCAGGAAGTATTTAAGTTTCATGTCTATCTAGTACAGGTCGAAATAAACACACCGCCCATTTACACTGCGACAGAAGGGCTGTCTGATTGGTATGGTAGCTCACGGATGACAAGGCTTCATGACAGCGCTAGCCATGAACTGGTCTAGTTGGTCCATGTCCAACATGCGTTTTCTTCTAAAAATTAAGCACCCTTAATTCATCTACACAGACATACACATACATCACCGAACTTGTTCCTATTCACTTTAACAGCAGTTGCTCGATGCTCTTAGATAGATGGAGATAAATCTGTACTGTTGTTTGATGCACCTTTGGCCTCCTAACTAAGCTATCCTTAATTTAGCTAGCAGGCTACACCTCCAAACCCCACAACATATGCTTGATTGTGGCTTTCTGTTACACACCAGCTGATTTTGCTCCGCATTTACATTTATGCATGTTGTAGATGCTTTTATCCAAAGTGATTTACAGTTAGCGCTGTACAGATTAAGGAGCATGTATTGTCTACACTTGTGTACAAGTTAATCAGAACAGAACCTGCGCTGTGATGTGCTACGAATCCAAATGTCACATAACAGGTTTAATTTTGGGTTTCTGTCCAACACCAGTCGTTCAACTTCGCTCTTCTAATTTTAGTTATCATATAAACCTGGTGTCAGTCTCAAATTGATGGATTGATCTTTAATAAACAATTAACTAAAAATTGTGCACTCCATTCTGATAAGACACTGACATAAGTGTCATCATGGTAATGGTATGAAAGAAGAAATAAAAACAAACAAACAAACAAAAAAACAAAACCCAACAATAACAGTGGACAGGCTTGTGGTGCCTACCTTTCGAGTCATCACTCCAAACTGAACTCTGCATCTGTGGCACTCTTCAGCATCCACCCAATCAGGGGCCTAATGAGGAGATACAACATTAACAATGGCATTATTTATACCACACCAAATTAACTATGTTAACTCAAGGAGAATTACTCACCCTCTCTGCAGCAAACATGGCATCACTCTCCTTAAATTCAGGGAAAACATGACCTGATGGAGTACAAATGAGGTACTTTAATTAGACGTGTCAAGAAATCAATCATAACAGTTTCACTTAAGCAATTCATTTTATGGCAACTAATGGGAAATTTGCTGTAATTTACCTTCCACCTTCATGATCTGGTAGGTGTCTTGGACCACTTTGTACTTGGGTTCGTTACGGAAGGCATGGGCCCAGGCTTGGATCAGATACAGGATTTTGTTTCTCACGTTCGGCTCCGTTTGCTTCTGAGGGCATCAGAGCAATATTCACTTGGCGTAATGGCATCAAATCAAACTGGCTACTTAAAACTAGCAGCACTCAAATGTTCAGGAGCGGCTACATCTGAAACCAGCAGTGATCAACTTGACAAAAGAATAAAAAAAAAAAAAAAAAAAATCAAACAAATCATCAAACATTTAGTAGATTACTATCTTATGGTTTACATTAAAGCAGAAGTTACAATTATAAATTTACCTTTTTTTTTTTTTTTTTTTTACATGGTGCTCCTCTTTCTACAACCACTTTCTAAAAAAGGCACAAAAGCTAAGCACTAAAGCAACTTTCTGCCGTTTCTGATTCTGAGACCTGCTGGAACTCCCCTGAACTGAAAGGCCATGTGATATGACAACACAACCAGGAAGTAGACTGCAGAATGAGTCATAAGAGTGTGACCCACTTGGAAAAAGAATGGGATCACAAAGTAGGCAGAGCAGAGCCAGCAGCTAATGTCTCCTGAATAGATAACTGGCTAATGACCTTGCATACCCACGGCCATGTGGGAATAAATAAATAAATAAATAAATAAATAAAAAGGGGAAGAAAAATTTGAGTTTGAAAAAAAAAAGTCCACCTTAAGGAGATCCTTCAGCTCCTCCATTGTCTGTTTGCTAGCCACCTCATCATGAACTGTCTGGCCACAGTTCTTTACCACTGACTCAAGCACCTGTTGAAGGATAAAAGTCTGACTTGAAACCAAGAACCACGATACCATTAAATCATATTGTTAATCCAGCAGCTCATCAATGACACAGATACAACAGAACACATGACGTCCTACGTCAATACCATACCAGGACACAAAGTCCAAAACTGTTTCACACCACATTTACGCTGAACATAAACAACATAACAGCCCTTACCTCAAGAGCATAAAGGGCCACGTGTGGGTTTTTGTCATTAAGTTTCTTCTTAATGGCACCAATTGCATATTTAGCCCTGGGAGTAGAAACAAGCACAACATCATGCTTAATCTTTATCTAAATATTTCCTCTTTTCTAGGCACTTTGTGAAAACGTGGCTATAGGAGACTTACTGTGTGTCGCCTTGACGAATGAGGTCACAAATCTGCAAAATAGATTCCCAGTCTGTCTCCAGGAGCAACTGACTGGTGGCTTTGTCTGTAAACAAACGGGATAAAATCAATTATGACATTAATTAAAAAAAAACAAACTGCACAAATAGCCTAGACTACCAGTCAGTCGCTCTACAAAGAACCTGAGGGTCTATAAATTCTTGGGGCAACCCAATGAGAAAATTGTGGCAACTTTGGGGGCCTAAAAAATTCTGATAACCAATAACGTAAGTCAATTTTCATATTTATATTTTAGTTTTACTTTTATACGTCAACAGTATTCAGTTCAGTTATACAGGGCTTTACTGGCTGGTATGACTGTCAGGTTTCTATAATCACACTTAAGCCCAATTACACAACAGAAACTCACAATTTTAAATAATATAGGCCTATTGTTGCTCTGGGGGCAGAGCTGCCCAGAATGTTTGTGTTTCAGTTCATCCCTTCTATTGTTATTTTTTATTAGTCCTCTTCATAAAGGCACTATCAAAATGTCCTGATGTCATCTTGATGTTAAAGATTGGAGTTGGACGCACGTTGTTGCAACAAGTTCAATAGTTCAAGTTTAAGTTTAATAAATAAATAAATAAATAAATAAATAAACAAACAATCACAAACGGCACATAAAACAAAAACACCCATAAAATGTCAAGGACTTCATCAGTACTTAAAGAACACTGTACAATATGAGACTTATGCCAGTATTGGTTGAATTACTTACACTCATTATGCATTTATAGCATTCCAGTGAAGCAGAATGTTTATGCAACGATGGGTCACTGTGCGTAAATGNTATAGCATTCCAGTGAAGCAGAATGTTTATGCAACGATGGGTCACTGTGCGTAAATGTCTACATACATTTATACCATCTACAAATGAATCACATCGGTATCAACACTGGCAGATATGTAAATGACAAATGACAGATACCGGTGCATCCTTGTGTCAATGCATAACGAGGAGTACTGTTTTTCTCAATAGTGGTAAATTAACTGGTATGTATAAAAGCAGCTTACATGCTATAATTTGCTTATGTCTCTTCCAATATCATCATAGCATGGCCTGTCAATAACTGTATGAAATCTATGATATTCCTGTACTCACAGCTTTAACATTTAACAAGATTTTTTAAAAAATGTTTTACTGACTGTTTCTTTGGGGTCAAGTGCATGTCCTCATTGCTAAGCCAAGACAGCAGGTTAATGATCGTCAGATCTAGTCTACACCTGAAATGCATGGACTCTGTACAGACTTCTAAAAGGAATTACTGCACTATCTATGGATCTGGGTACTCAGATAGCATCCATAAAGCCATCAGAAAATCTAGGCTATTAGAAAGCCTACAACAGTGAGTCCTTATGCCAAACATTTCTACACAGTGCATGTGCTCCAGGAAGCTGTACAATGCAAATTCACAAGAACAAAAGCTCTTCATAACTCCTCATTCACAAATCAAAAGTATATGCATTCAAAACTAGAACTAAAGGCACAAAATCTTCGGTTGTATAAACACAATCATCTCAGCAAATACAATGAATTTCCTTAGTCAATCCAGTCTAGTTATTCCTCAATATTTAATCAGAGTGACCTAATTACTCCCAAAGACTCCTAATGTCCAACCACGTTAGCAGAACAAAGGGGCTGATGTCTAAACAAATACAGTCAAATAAAGAAATGACAGGTTAAGTAGCTAGACAGGAACTACATTCACTTACTAGGATCCCATAACCCTTTCATCTAATCTAAAGGCAATAAGGCAAAAGTATAACACCACGAATCTTCAAGACATTATCATGATTGAGTGATGTGGACATTAGGATTTACAACAGAAGAACAAAGTTTAAATATAAAAATAATGCAGTGTCACAACTCGCTACTCTCAACGTGTGGCCACAACTTAGTGAGGTATAGGAATGAGATAGTTTAGTCATGATTTCCAGTCTAGCAAGATATAAAATATTTTAGCAATGATGGAGGACATAAAGAATTGATGCCATTTGTTGGTAATGACTCAATAAACAAAAATGGTTAACTTGGCATTAACTTGGCCCCTCTGTTCCTTATCTTAAAGTAACGTTGTGTATTACAATTTCAACATTACTGGATGGCCAACTTAAATTCACTGTGTATTAAACCCTTTAAGGCAGTTAAATCACGGCCATCCCATTTTTCATGCTTGTCGTAGCCACCCATGACCTTTAATTAAGAAAGTGTCCGTGAAGGAACGAACTTGGTCACAAAATATGTTCAGTCACTCCATGACCTTCAGGCGCTCTTCCATGAGTGGCAGAGTCCCTAATATAGTGACTCCCAATTCCACTAAGCACGTTTCTGTGCTATATCTTACATAGCATACCAGATTCATAACTCATTAATTCATTGCCACGATCCCTGTTGGCCAGGCACAGGCCTGAACAGTAAGGAAGGGGGATAATGTGCAGAGTATTAGGGTCTCCAGGACTGGGATTGGAAACCCGTGCCCTAATGTATGCCAGGAAAACCTTCTCCACACCACCGGTCTGTACTGTGGACGGTCCCATGGACTAATGCTGCTAAAGTGCCAAGCTGCTCGAGTTTCTAAATCTCTTTAACTGTTCAGGGTCGGTGCCTGGGACTCAACCCTAATGGTCACCCATATGAGTTGAGCTGAAATGAGATGAGCAGTCGTTCAATCAGTATTCAAACCCAGACACAGTCATGCTGTTTTAATAGGCCTAAAGATGTAGATACTAGACAGGTCGGACAGGTGGTCAGTCTAGCAATATGCATAGCAACTAATTTGGGACAAAATATTACAGCGATGACAGGGAGGGAGTTAAGACCGGACACCATTTAATGGTCACGACTCAAAATGGGTCTGAACCGAAAATAAATGACAGTAAATTCGCCATTAATTGTGTCTGCATTTAGTCGTTAGCTTAGCTCCGCTGTCATGAATACATCATTAGTGGTTATCTAAACCAACTTCTCCATTTTCATTTCTTCGTTTTATTGACCTGTTAATGTCAGCAGCACGTTCAGATGATTGCTGTGTAGTTCAATGCTTGAAAGCATCACCACTTGTATTTTCTTTCCTGGGTAATACCAAGTACAGACGTTTCACCGTGGATCCACCGCATTTAGCATTTCTCTCCCTGAAGAGACGAACCAAACCCAGGACCCCCAGTACAAGTAACCCAAGCGGCTCTACTATCGTAGCAAGCTTATCTATATTATAGAAACGTGAATTTATTACATAAATCAAGTTTTTTAAACTCATGGTGATCATTCTGTTTCAGAGTAGTAGGTCTCAAAGCACAAATGTCACGTTCAGGTTCACAGCTGTCTTTCTGTTATGCTACCAGTGCGGCGTTTAGCTGTTTATGTATTTTAACAGAATCAATTAGCCACTGTCACGCCGTTATTGTTTAGCGTTCACAGTGACATCCGCTTTAACAGCGCACACAAACAGTGCCAATCAAGTTAATAACGTGTATTAACGTTTTTGACGAACAATAAGTTGGTTGCTAACGCTGCGTGCTAGCTAACAAGCTAGCTTGGCGTATGTTCGCTTATTAGCTTCTCCTGCTAGCAGGACAACAGGAACCGAGCCGCTAGTGCTACAGCGCTAACAGGACCATCTTATACGAAATCTATTTAACACAAAACAACGCTCTGCCCCTCTTCATCGACACCGTTCATATAAGAAAGAAGGCTTAATCTTACCGAGCAGTCGTTCAAAAGTGCCGCCGCCTTTTCCCATCCTTAAATTTCTTTATTTTGATGCGAGACTTGATGACTAAACACTGCCAGCCAAACCCTTTATTTTCAGAGCGGAAGCGAGCGAATAGTTAGTCAATAACTAGATAAAAGTCCTCGTTAAAGTTTTGCTAGTTATACTTCAACATGACGTATTAATATTATTATTGTTATTTTATTATCAGTTTTCTTTTTCTTCTTCTTCTTCTTCTTTTATTATTACTCTATTATTATTATTATTGTTATTATTATTATTGTTATTATTATTATTATTGTTATTATTATTATTATTGTTATTATTATTATTATTATTATTATGTGCTTTTAATTAGACAATTCGAAAAAAATACTGTTCAGGTTTGACACAAATTAAAAAATATTAAACTCACTAATATCTTTCACATCATGACAGCATGAATTAGATCGAAATAACCTGTAATATGTTAAACTGACATTTAGTTAAAATTAAATCCTCTAGAACTTCAAGAGAGAGATTTTTGGGTTTAAAGATTAGGAAAACCCCTTTTGATGACGCAAAAACCTACAAGAAAAAAGTACTACTATGCTTTAGGGTAAATCTTTGTGTTTCAATACATCGGAATTAGATGAACAGATTGAAGACTTTAATTCTATTAGATAAAACAGTAGTTGACAAAGTTTTCCTTTGCAGACATTTTTGCAGTTAAAATAAGGTCATAAATGACAACACATTTTATCACATTTTATTTCAAACATTTTGCATATTGCAAGGTGTTATTTGTCACAATACTATCGTTTCGTGGGACCTTCAGTGATTCCCTAGAAAGTAGAGAGTGTTATTGCTGGGAAGGTGAAGATAATCAAACCTGTCTTCAACTCATCATTACAAGGGAGAGAATTTATTATTCAAAGACAGAAGTCTAAAGCTAAAAGCCACAGTTATCACAGTAGCTACATGGCTAGAGACCTTAGTTTTGCTTCTTTCTCTGCCTGAAAAGGTTAAAATAAACTTGCAACTAATGTCCATTTTGTGCTGAATAAAGATGGATCAGTGTCTTCTTCACAAACTCACAACTGTGGTAAGGTAAGATACATGCTAACAGCGACACCACAGAGATTCCCTGTGGTTGTATTATGTATTTGTCTAATGGATGCTAGATGCTAATGATGAACGAAATCAAGTGTTTTAAAATGTGTCTGACAAACTGATGAGACTAAGGGATACAATGGTGCATGACAGAATACTGCTTAGCACATTAAATGACATATTAACCTTCGACATACTGCTACTAAATAGTGCTTTTTACTCCTGCAGTAGTCATTCTGCCAGTACTGTGCTGGCCTGGTGTCATCCTGAACTATGGAGGTTTATGTCTCCTTCACTTTTAAATCCCCCACATCTTCCACCAGTACCATTAGGTCACACATGACTCACTTGCGGGCACACGGAACACTGTAGACCATTGTTACTGCAGCATCTGTTGTGCACCATACAATGGTATTGTGTCGCCATTGTGTAGTAGTAGACCCCTCACTACAGTTAGATACAGTCACATACAGAAACGGCATGAGCCAAGCATGCTCTCATCAGCTACAGGTTCCACACAGCGATCCTTCTTACAAGTAATGCAGTGGAAAGTGGCACAATGCAGCATTTCATAATTTCAAGCTTTAAAGAATGATATAAGTTGGCACTGGGGTTTGGTTTGTCTCTTCAGGGAGAGAAATACTAAATGCAATGTATCAACGGTGAAACGTTTATACTTGGTATTACCTAGGAAAGAAAATACAAGTGGTAATGCTTTCAAGTGTTTAACTACGCAGCAATCATCTGAACGTGCTGCTGGCATTAACAGGTCGATAAAACGAAGAAATGAAAATGGAGAATGGAGTTGTGCACAAACATGCATGCATACTCATACACAATGAGAAGCTGTGTTCTGTAGCCTGTGATGTACTGAATGTACTGAATATGCAAAGCTGAGCTTCTGTGGTTTACAGTATGGCTCTCTTTCAAAACATACCCACCATGTGTTCTGTTAATTTGGACTGATGATGCACTTGAAATTATGCCATTATAAATTTGACCATTCTCTTTAAATAGCATAGACAGACTCTAACATTTCCCGACCTAATTTGCATCTGCTGCTCATGTAGCATATGGAAGAACCTCATGGTTAATTTTGGTGTCTATTGATAAAGTAACAGAAAGCCTGTTGAGTCATTACAATAGCAGCTTCATCACTTAACCATTGGCATCTGTTATTAGAACGCTTGATGCTAAAAGGTTTTCTTTTTTAAAGCACAAGCAAACACATTAGAATGATCGTCTGTGCCTGCTGGCTGTAGGCTTTATATGCTTGAGATTTAGTTGTGGTGATGTCCTGTGCACATTTCCCCCTGAGAGTCACTGGATCATCTGAATTATGAGGTTGTCTAGCAGTGAACTGAACAATGCTACATACATGGTAAAGCAAAACAACATATCATGTGAAAGTAAATCTACTTCTGTACTTCATCAGTCCCACTGCTGCTGAAACTGTTGCTAGATGGTGTCAGGTATTTTCAGGTGAGGTTGCTTCTCATTACTTCAATGCACAGCGATATTTACATGCATGTAGCATATAGCAGGTAACTCCTTAATGAGCATGTGACATCCTTGCTGAAAAGACCAGTGCAGGTTAGGTGCTGTCTTAGCTAGTCACCCAGCGTGGTCATGCTGGTTGACTAGCATACCGGTATCCAAAACACAGCATATCTTTCATGATGAATAGACCAGTAGAAATGCACATGGCTTAGATTTTGTCAATTTAATTCAATTTAAAGTTAAGAAGGTTGTAAAGCTGACATTCTGGTTTTGTTCCAGCAGAGAAGATGCTGGTTTTGCTGGTGACTAGCTATGCAGCTCATTTAAACAGCTTTTTTGATTCAAAGTAAAACATGTACACATGTACAAAACCTGATGGGTTTGGAACATTTCTGTTTGCCACAGGGTCCAAAGCAAGTGATTTTCTAAACTCCATTCATTTTTTTCCAGAAAGAAAAAAAATGGCTTAGACCTGGAGTTCTACAGTGGGAAAATGACCCACAACTTCAAAGGTCTACTGAGCTATTCACCATAAAATGTTCACAAATACAGTATAAAGGGTCTTACACAGTATTACACAGCAACTTTTTAGGAGAGCTGACATCTTTATTGTTTAATACATGAACAGAGAATACAGAGATAGTGTTACAGGTAGACACAAGGGAAGGCAAAACAAAGTGATTTCACATTTCTCTTTCATCAGGCAATAACACTGAATAGTAAAAAAATCCGTTAAAATTAACTTGAATCTATAACAATGGGGAAAACTAGCAGAGGGGGTTTCCGTTGGCTTGATGGGCTGTTAAACATAACCTTTGACCTGCGTGGGTCCTCCAGCCCTACGTGGGCTGCTCTCTCCACTGCTAAAGGTGGGCGAAGAGGGGATCCCTGGGGGGCTTGACCCGGCATAAAGCAGAGATCCGCCAATGAGGAGCAGGGCCGAACCCGCCCAGCCCAGGTAGAGAGCAGGTCCCAGCTCACGCTTGTGTGGGGCGGCCACATAGGGGTCGTAGAAATCCCTGATGATGGAGTGGGCCGTCCAGCAGACGGGGATGAGGTAGAGAAAACCTGCCACAGCGAAGATGATACCAGACACGCGTGCCAGCCGTGCCTTTGGACTCTGGTGGCCCACGCACTTAGTGCACTTGACCCCCAGGACTCCCAGGGTAAGCGCCAGGCTGCAGAGGAGAAGCGAGAGCACGGTGAGGCCTCGGGCGGCCTGCATATCACTGGGCAAGGCCAGCAGACTGTCGTACACTTTACACTGGATTTCTCCTGTGCTCTGGACAATGCAGTTCATCCACAGCCCCTCCCATGTGATCTGCGCTGTTACGATGTTGTTGCCAATGAAGGCGGTGACACGCCACATGGGCAGGGCACACACCATGAAACCGGCCACCCAGCCGATGATGGACAGGATCAAGCCCAGGAGCTGCATACCCGTTGTTGCCATGGCGACTTTATGCCTCAGGCGCCTGTGATGCTATTTGCTAGCTGATTTGTTATGCGTCAAGCAATTGTCACTTCGAAAAGGCAGAAAAACTGTTTGGAGAGGAACCAACGACTGACAAAGCTAAGTTCTTCAACATTAGCAAGAGTCCTCAGGCCTTTTCTCCACTTCGTTTTGACCTAAGGTCGAAGGGTGATAGAGCTGGACCTGGAAAAGAAAGTCCAAAATGAAGAATGCTTCAGATAATGATGCAGATAACTTTCATAACCATCTATGTGAATCTATTCATGGTACACTGTGGTAACATTAATATGACCTTATTTAATTAAATATTAATAATAATATATGTATAATCTGGATAATCTAGTTAATCTGGCACACTTAATTGGTTTGACCTATCATAAATATTTAGTCTGGTGTGAACAGTGAGCAATGCTGGATTCCAGTAGGCATGCGAGAGAATGAATCCTTTTCACGCTGTAGTGGGTGTCGAGCTACGCCTGGCGGGGTGAGTGGATTATCTCAGAAAAACATGAGGAGCCCGCGAACACAAGGAGCTTTCATGGGTGCTGTGCAGTGTGGGCCAAGCAGACTAGCGTCTGTTTGCGCCTTTTCTGAATGCCCAGTAATGAGCCCTCTGATGTTTCACAAGAGCCACTCCTTGAGCCATTGATGTGTGCATATAAACATTACATTATAATAGGACTGTTTTATGAGCTATAAAAATACTGGACATGCAGAATAGAACTTCTGGCTTTTGAGAAACCCCTTACGATTTAATCCTACTGGTGCTTTACCTCAATTGGTATTGTTCAATGAACCGTAAGGTCATAGGTTCAAATCCCAAGGAGCATGCTTTACCTTCACTTTGGATAAAACAGTCTGATAAATAAATATAAGTTTATAATGGTATAACATACAGGTAATAGTAAACCAAAAAAAAGTTTGATGCTATATAAGAAGCACTTTTGGCTCCCTAAAGAACCTTTGGAATGAATGGTTCTTCAAAAAAAGTCATTTAAAGCCACTCAGCTGAAAGGTTCCTTAGGGTTCATCTATGGCAATCCTTATTTTTACAGTTTTTACTGCTTTCTATCGATGTATTACTTGACTCCTAACTCAATAATGTAAAGTAGGGGTTACCTGGAAGTTTGTTCTGACAGTCAGGTTCTTCTCCAAGACCTCTACAGGTTGAACGCTGCAGGTTGAAGGCAATGCGTTGGTTGCTCTAAAGCTGGTGGCAGTGCAGGTACAAGGTGATCCACAGAGAAGCGCAGGATGACCGTCTTATCTGGGCCAAGCTACACTAAGGTTAAGCAGAGGAGCAGAAAGAGGGGCTGCCCTCTACGATGCCAGCAATGGTCTGTATGGCAGTGGGCAGAAGCACGCGCTTGTGTGTGCGCGTTTCATGGTGGTGTGTGAATGCATTAATGTGTACGAGTGTGTGTCTCCCAGTGCCTGGTGGACCAACACAATGACCTGCTGTTTCGTCGCCCTCGCGCTCCTGGACTCAACCCCCCCATCAATCTCCTCTGTCCTCTTTTTCATCTTTCTGCTTCTTACTCCTCGACATAAACTCTTTCTTTTCGTCCCCCACTTTTTCTTCGCTTTGTTTACACTCTTAGTATGAATCAGAGAAGAGATTCAATGTTCTGTGAATGTTACAACTCAAACAAACTCCAAACGTGTGCTTGTTGACCAATAATAATTACCATGAATTACCATAAATTAGTCAATGCATTAGCATCTGAAAAAAAAATCACGGCTCCATTATGGCTTGATATTTGTTTATTAATCTATTTATAGCATTTGTTATTGTATCAAAGACAAAAGGGAAAAAGGAATCAAAAAATCAATAAATGATCATTGATTTAAAGAAAATGGGACTCCCGAAACTGACCTAGTAGTCCACCAAAACTATCCCCTTCAGATAAGAAGCCAGAAAATACAACCAACTTCTAAGACTGAACTTTGTGTGTAAATATATGTGTACGGAAAAGGATGGAACCTATAATTAAGGTAAAGTATGGACATAATAAATACTGACAATGTGATATTATATTTAGTTGATGAAGCATATGTGTAGTTTCCTGTTAAATGTATGTTTTCTGCTTTTTTCATTACACTGAAAAATGAACAACTCCTGCTTAATGGCTGTTTTAACTGGAAATGAAATAAATGATTAGATTTATTTCATGATAAATGTTGAAGTGTGCTCTCTGGCTTTTGAATAGTACTGTATAACACAAAAGTAGCTTTCAATATATAGTGGAAAAGAATTACAACAATCTACAAACAAAAATATTGTGACAGATATATACATATAGATATAGATATATTTTAACAAAATAATGAATTCCCCTTTTAAAGATTTCAGCCATGGATAAACAGCTTTGCATGTGAAAGTGCTTGATAGTTATAAGTGTCATTTTATGAGGACATATGCACGAAAAACAGAAAGGCTTTTAAAAGTGCCATATTGCTTCAGATGCTGCAGCAGCTGGTGGTGATAATAAGTGGGGCACTGTTCTTGGCTCCGTGCGGCCGGCCGGGGCTGAATATTGGATGGAGTTTCTCACTGAACGTATCTGTGAAAGTGTGAATGTGAGCTCCGGAATCTAAACAGAAGAAGGATATGCGGCCCTCCTCGCAGTCCAGGTAAACACCCACCCTTCTGGGCTTGAATGTGAGGGCCAGGCAGGTGTTCGGTAATGTGTTGGCAGCATACTGATTTCCGTTCCTCAGGCTTAGCATCCAGAAGCCATTGGCTGGACTGACCGTGAACTTCCCCTTCCTGTTGACGGACTGCTTAGCCACGCCCAAGTCCCAGTCTGTCTTGTCTCCCACTTCCACCTCCCAGTACTGCCTGCCACAGCCGAAGGCTTCCTTGGCCAGGACATTGATGACACGGTCAAATCTCTTGGGGTTCTCTGGGACCTCCTGCTGCTTGTTGGTGTGCCGAACCTCTTTTCTGTCCTCAGAGACAGCAAGGTGGGCATGAGCGGTCCGGGAATTCAGTGTTACCTCCACTGCAACAAAGAAAGAGGGCAGGCAATCAGATCACAGAACACAACCATCATGTGGATTTCCAGATCAAATGCTCAGATGTATATATCATCATCAAGTGAGCAAGTGCTTTGAGGATAAGGTGGCAATGCAAGTAGGACCATGATTTTATAAATAGGCCTTCAGACTGGGCATTGTAACATGTTTTATAATCAGCGTGGCTGATTTTTTTTTCAGTGCACAGCCGTCTACTTCTCACAATTGACTGAAACCTGGTTAGACAAGAGAAATTGATTTCAACCAACAAACATGACTGGTTTGATTCCACTGTTTGTTCACAATTATGTTACTAGTTAATCTAACATGTTAGGCCCTTAGTTATCTCCTAAGGGATGAACCTCCTAAACAATGCGAGAGCTTGCTCTGATTGGACAATTTTCCATTAATTTCAATATTTTACCTCATTTGTTTCCAGCCTTCTAAATTTTACGATGTATTAGCAGAGTTTAAAATCACACTATGCAAGTTTTAAGGACTTGAGGACCTCTCTGGTGGAAATGTGCTATTACATGCAAAGTGCAAAGTTTTGTGATGTGTGCTTTGGACATCTTGCCCGAGTGGAGAAATCTAATGATTGCAAGCAAGTTGCAAGAGTATTCATAGAGCCCTCAGTCAAAACCTGGTGAAGGACATTTCTTCCCAGGATTCAAGTGCATTGTCTACTTTTGTCATCATGTCTCTATCAGTCAGCATGTGACATTCATATGTAAAGGTGTATGATGTGGTCTAAAAAAACGCCAACCTGACGCCTCTATTAAAGTATTATATCAGCCTTTACGGGGCGATTTTACAAATGATCTTACATAGTGTAGCTTTAAACACAAGAAGCGGGATTTTTTTATTCAATAAAAATTAGCTAAAAATAAGTCCTAGAAATCATCAGGCTTTTTTCTGACTCTGCAAGTTCACCACTGCAGCTGACAAAAAAAATCACTTACATACATATATTTTTATGTAGTATTTACATAGCTACAACAGTTTTACTGTTCTTCGCCTTTGCAAACCAGTGTGTGGACGGCCGTGAAGAATGTGTGAGAATCACTCACTTTAAATTATCCTAAATAAAGAGTGAGTATGAGGCTGAAAGATATTCTACATATCCATTTCCAGTTTTGTTGAATATAAGTGATAAAAAGTGAGCAATTCTTTTTAGCTACTAGTGTATTATTATGTACAAATGTCCTGTAATTGTAGGTCTTTAAGAGATACATAACCTACCTGAATACTTCTGTAATCTCTTCAGCTCTGTAAAACAACAAGAAGTACATTCAGCTCATTTTTCTGATACCGAATGGATGTGTCAGAAGACTGGAAAAAGGCAAAGTATGCCACCTGAAAACAGATAAGATTTACTTGAAATGCACATACAGACCTGCTTTAGAGAGCTTGTTAGCCTCCACCATGACAGCGTTAAAGAGATCCATCACACCTTTCCTGGTGTAGCCCACACAAGGGTCTGTTTCCAGATTGACCTTTGACCAATCCCTCAGCTCGGTGGGCAAATGACTATAGCTCTGCAAATACAAAACACCAGATGATTTAACAATTACCAGAGTGGATGACACTGTCTCACAGGACCAGAACAAGAGTGCCACCTACTGTCAAACACAATGAACTATAAGGGGTAATATTAACTGGCCACTTAAAGTGGGGTTGTCCTAATGCCTATCCCAGCACTCCCAGGGCAGTAGGTAGGAAACGCCCAAGACAGACGGCCAGTCCATCACAGGACATTTACTACTAGTGTACCATTATCAAAATCACATTAAAAAAGTATTTACAGACATGTAGGTTCACTGGTCACACTGGACAGTAAAAAATGAATTTGGTTCCTAACACCACCATAAACAACACCCAAAACTGAAATGGTCATTTCCTCTTCAAGAAACCATTGCGAATTAAACCTCTCCTAATAACGTTAAGATCTCAGTCACTGAATTATGTAGAAAGTTGGAAAATAGAGCTAGAATTCCTTCTCAAACTGATACTCTGGGCATCAATTATATTCCTTTAAGTAAAAATATAGTTGCTCGCTCAAGACGTGTTTGGTGTCAAAAGTCGGTTGCCTTAGTTTTGCATTCACACTACAAGGCTAATAGAGCTAATGAGTAATAGAATCTTATAGCTTATAAATCGTTACATCAAGGCTGTTAATATTAGGGCTGATAAGTAAACACTAAGTGCTGAAGAGTGCAGAGGATTCACCTTTGTAAATTGTGTCTTGTCATCTTGCAGAAGGTCCGGTTTGGTCTGTCCACCTTTCAGCTCGAGGATCTCCCTTTCCAAATCCCTCACCAATCTGTCCACTCGTTTCTCGGCCTCGCTCTGTTTCTCCTCCACTGCTGCCACTACTACCTTATGGGCTGACTCTACAGAGCTCAGGAGGGCAGAGAAAACCTTCTGACTCTCCTGAACCTCCCTTAGACATGAGCTCTGATAGAGGGAACACCGTGCATTTATTATTATTGCTCTTTTGGATTTATCATGGTAATACATAAAGAACATGGATTGCTCAGACAGGTGGAAGACCCACCTTTAGCAACTTCAGGGACTGCTTGAGTTTCTCCACCTTCTGAATTCTCTGCTCAATCATTCGCTCTATATCAGCATCAGTCTTATGAACCTGCAGATACATAATGCCAAAACATCTGTTTCACAGAATTTTCCCCCTTACCTCATATGTAGTTTATGGGCTACAACATGTGTTGATGTCTGAAGTTTGGTGCTTCGTTAGTAGTTCATTGGTGCTATGAACTATGGAGATTAATAGCCAAGGTTATATGTAGTTGTTAAGTAATCTCAAATATGCTTATTTCTGTGAGCTCTGATACAGTATGACATTACTATGTATGAACAAAGGACAAATAAGATGTTAAATGCTATTTCTTATATAATGTGGCATCAGTGTGGAATAAGTTGCAGGGAACATATCACTTTATGTGAATGTCTTTTTTATCAGAACACAGCAGCAGTTGATAACCACCACACAGAGCTATTCCTAACATGATGCGCAGGCCAGGGGTAATCCAGGAAGACGTAACACACAGGAAGGGTAGACACACACACACACACACACACACACACACACACATCCACACCCTCCCTGCAGTGACTCAAACAGTCACACAACTATTTACAACAATTTATAGTCTCTGGGTTACGAGGAGCAGCGCTTCCCAGGAGGCCTGTGGGCGTGGCTATTCAGCACTATTTAAAAGGCTTTAAAGCCTCTTGCTTACCGGGAGTGGTGTTTCACTAAAGCCTGTGGGCGTGGCCAATCAGCACTTTTTAAAAGGCTTTAAAGACTTTTGCTTGCTGGGAGTGGTGTTTCAGTAGAGCCTGTGGGTGTGGCCACTCAGCACCTTTTAAAAGACTTTAAAGCCTCTCGCTTACTGGGAGTGGCACTTCCCAAGAGCCTGTGCGTCTGGCTGCTCAGGACTATTTAAAAGATTTTGAAGTCTTTCACTTATTGGGAGCAGTGCTTCCCGAGAGCCTGTGTGCATGGCTGCTCAGCACTATTTAAAAGATTTTAGCACTATTTAAAAGAAGTCTTTTATATACCGGGAGAGCCTGTGCGCATGGTCGCTGAGGACTGTTTAACAGATTTTAAAGACTTTAAATGTGCATGCGTGTTGCTGCGTTGTGGGGAAATTTGTGTGAGTCTGCTATCCACCGAATACAGGAAGTGTGTAGTTAGAAATGACCTCTCTAACTACTTAGTCAATGGAGCTGGCAGTGGTCCTCACCTGCTGCTGTGTTAAGTAAAAGAGCATTCACTTAAAGTGCTGTTTCCCATGTCTTCTTCTTCTTCTACTTCTCAACAATGCTACAGATGTCATGTAAATGAAATAGATTTACATTTCATTCTGATATTAGCTTCCACTTCATGTTCAAAAATAAATCTATGTTTAAGAGGTCTGAGCCTCTTTTCACTAGTCATATATATTGTGTTATGTGTAGATTTCTATGTATTTGTGATGAAAAGCTTGTCATTTTGTATTACATTATGAAGGCTACACTAGAGCTATATTAGCTACATTAGGGCTACATTAGCCCTTTAGCACTAGTGCAGAACGAAAGAAGCAAACTTCAGATGAAATGTCATTCTTGGCTGATCAACTACATTTGAAGTAATCATGCAAACCTTGTTTTGCACTACAAAGAAAACAACCACTGTCCTCAGCAGTATTCACCAATGTCTTTAGATGGTCTTCAACGAAGAGCTACTTACAGGTTCATTTAGTAGTCCATCCACACTGTGAGCCCTGGTTTTGGCGCCTGAGCGTGACTTCCTGTACTGTTCGGTGACATCAGCCAGTATGCGGTTCACGCTGAGGTGAGGTTTGGAGACGAAGGACTTCCCGCAGAAAGGACACTTGTCCGAGCCAGTGCGGCTCCAGTACTTGCGCAGGCACACCTTGCAGAAGCTGTGGCCACAAGGTGTGGTGACCGGCCTGCTGAAGATGTCCTCACAGAGGGAACATAGGAAGTGCTTCTCAGACAGGAGGCTAAAGGTAGAGGCCATTCCCTGGAGCATGCACAGCTAAATGTCAAACATTGTCCACTGCCCAGAACGTCTGTTAGCTTTTACAGTATTAGCCTTGTTTGGCTGTTGAAAGGCCCTAACAGACTCTTAACATTATCATCAAGCAGAGTTTCAGTTAAACAGAAAGCAGATGCTATCAGAAGCAGAGGAGGTAGGAACTAGTCCTGTTTACTCAGGTACGTGTTCTTAAAGTCAACATAAGTGAAACACTGTAAAGGGGGTTTCTGAGCTGGCAAGGCATTTTGTCTGGATGAATGGTGGCGGTGGTGGGCAGGGGAGGTGATATTTCTCCACCCCCAGGTACACAGTGATGTAATCAAAACTCATGAAATATTTCAAAATATCTCAAAATGTCTCAAAAATTGCTACATTATTATTTTTACATGGTGAAACGTAACAGTTCAATGATCCGCTGTTCAAAAGTATGCAATCACTCTCAGTCACACATATCAACTGACAGTGTTTATTGACACTATTGTTATTGACACTTTGAAAAATTATGAAAAAGTTTAAATAAGTATTCCAGAGGCCATGCGGTGATACCCAGCACAGATGCATGTTGGTTGTTAATGCAGTGCCATCTGAGAGACCAAAAGTCATAAGCACACAGTTGTAATTATTGTCCCTTGCACTTTTACCGACAAATATTTCTCCAGATTCACTGATAATGTTATAAAGGCTGAAATACATAAAATAAATGCAGTTGCTTACTGAGGAATGTTCTTCTTATGTTGTCAAAGTTGTCATTTTTTATATAATGTTGTCATTTATAATTACAAATGTACTATATAATAGCGCCGGCCACTTCATTAGGTACACCTTTTTGTATCTACACTGTTTATTTTATCAGCTCTATTTATTATATAGGAGCACTTTGTAGTTCTACAATTCAACCTGTGATCAGGACACCCACAGGACCACCATAGAGTAGGTATTATGTGGGTGGTGGATTATTCTCAACACTGCAGTGACTCTAACGTGGTGGTGGTGTGTTAGTGTGTGTGTTGTGCTGGTATGAGAGGATCAGAGACAGCAGTGCTGCTGGAGTTTTACACACCTCAGTGTCAACTATCCAGCCAACAGTGTCCTGTGGGCAGCGTTCTGTAACCACTGATGAAGGATTAGAGGATGACCAACACAAACTCTGCAGCAGCAGATGAGCTATCGTCTCTGACTTTACATCTACAAGGTGGATAATATATATATATATGAACAATGTATATATATAAACAATCTGTGTTTTGGCTACTCCACCCACTTCTGATCCTGACGTCAATAAAGACAAAAGATGTAACTGGGTGTGTTTATTACACTGCCTTTTCTGGAGATTCTGACAGATCTCAGAGTTGTTGTAAATCCTAAAGGTGCTATTCCAAAACAGGATGACTGAAGTTATTTCCTATGTTTGTATCAACTGTTAGCATTATAACAATACAATTACTTGTCACATTACTGCCATTGTCTGTTTGCATTAGACCAAAGCTGCACACCCTGACTGTGCTGTCCACATGAGCGTACGTGTACATATATACAGGGTGAACTCCTTACAAAAAATGGATGTTTCTTATCAGCTTTGCTCAACTGAATGCTCCAAGAGTTAGAAAATGTTCCACCAGTGTAATCGTCAGCTAGTGGCATGCAAGAAAACAAGTTTGACCTGAAACTTCCTCAGACTGACGTTGTTAGAAAAACAGTTCACCCTCTCAACTACTAAGCATGAAATTTCTCGAATTCCAGAAGCACAGCGACTTCATATGTTGTTCATTTAGGTTTGGGATAAATAATCCTCACTCATTACATAATAAAACATCATATTTTAGATTTATATCTATATCTATTAATATTTTCAGTCATACAAACTATGGATGTTCAACAATGATTGATATTTTAATACGGATTACAGTGAATTGTAAGACTTAAACTTTACATGAATGTAGTAAAAGTAATGCAGTAGCCTTATTGTTAGAGAAATGGCGTCCTGGTTCAGTCTTACCTGGGAATTTAGGCATGTAGTGGATAACGTATCCCTCTCTGGTTCTCTTACGACAATTCCCTTGACAATGAGCTAAACCATCAAACGAACAGGTGTGTTCAGAGAGAGGGGAGGGGCCAGACACAGCCTGACTAACCATGTGGTTACAAAGTGATAAGAACAGGCATAAATAGACAAGTCTATGTAAAAAAACGTAGGACAAGAAGCAGAAGTTTTTTCTTTGATTTAGTACAGCAGATAAAAATGTTTTCAACAATGTGTTTAATGTTATTTACAGTACATTTCAAATCTCTGCCAGGAATTGCACAACTTGGTCTTCACATTCATATACACATATAGAAAACTTGTTTAAATCATGAAACACTGTGTACTGCCAATATATACATTTATGTTTCAGCATAATTCAATCATCCAGTGTCATTCAAAGTGGTTTATACATACTAACATACTAAGTAACATACTAAATAGTTTTTTGAAGTGTAAAATCCAGGTTTACAAGGATGATGCATTTTTACAGGCTAACTTCACACTGATTTTGTGTGTTACATTAGCATCAAGCTAACAGTGGTTTATAGTAGCTCCCTACATGAAATGCAGATATCTGAAGCTCGTAGGATTTAAGTAAAATATTCTTTACTTCGGATGTTACGGTTTGGATGTTGACTCTTTCCTGGCGTGTGTTATGTAGCTTTTTTGCATGTAAATGTTCTTCAAAGTTAAAGTACACACCAGAGGGAGAAACTCTCTCTCACAGAAACCACTTTTCTCAGCTGCCTGAAATGAAATGTCTTTCAGACATATACGTGAAACGGTAGCTGAAACAGTGAATGTATGAGGGCTGGCTGAGTGGCTGGCTGGGGTGAAGGCTTGAAAAATTTACACCGAATTGAGCAGCCTTTAGAATCACATGCCAAAAACAGCAGAGACTTCACATTTCCTGATTTCTCAGATGGTAGATACAGCGACAAGTAATGTGCGTGTCAACTGGAAAGAAAAATCACTGGTGGAATTGCGTAACTGCATGCCCATATTATTCATAATTATGTAAAATAAAATCAGCCTGTAAACGAATGTAAACTAATTTCAGCAGTCAATTTCAGTATCCAGCACACTTGCCCAGGAAGCAGCTGGGGGTTAGGTGCCTTGCCCAAGGGCACCTCAGTCGTTACTGTCAGTTCAGGGAATAGAACCAAACTGACAGTAATGACTGAGGTGTCCTTGACCTTAGCTACTGTTGTTAAATGACAACACACCACTTCACCACTGGGCATACTGGCAAATGAAAAGCCCTTAAGTGACATCTCTATGGACATCTGCAAAAACACCTGTGAAGTAGTTCCAAGCTGCTCCAGCAGCTCCTCCAAGTACCCCACCAAGAACCGCACCAAATGTTGCTCCTACAGCCATACCCTCAGGCCCCATCACTATGCCTAACATCGCACCTGCAAATGCGCCTTTCCCGATGGCTGCTGCGTAATCTACGAGCCTTACAGTGAAGCCAAGCCTGTCTGCTATCAGCATCTCTGCCCGTTCCCTGTTCTCTAAGCAGATCTTCTCCTGATAAAGTTTCAATTCTCTGTCAAGAACTTCTCCAGAATGCTTTTTCTTGAGAGCCTGCAGCATTTTCGTGACCTCCTTCTCTCTCTCTTTCTCAAGGAACTTTTCTTCCTTCTTAATGCGTTTTTCTGCATCTCTGAATTCCGAGTTGGAATAAATGTTATGTTCCGAAACCATCTGGTCAATCTTTTGAAAGAGTTGTTTTGTCATGCCACCATCTTCCCTGTTCTCCTCTACACTAAAGTTGAAGCATCTTTGACCGCACTTTTGGACAAGCTCCTTCACTTCCTCATTCGCAATCTCACTGTCCATCAGCTCCCCCTCGTGATACAACACAACCATGCTGTGGTTCAGGATACTTTCTCCAAAGTACTGTACCACCGGTTTGAAAACATCACAGACATCTGGTGGCACATCTATGGGATTTAAGGTAAAGAGGATGGCATGTGGCCCAGGGCAGGAGAAACAGATGGACTTCCTGAACTCCTTTTTCAGCACATCTTGTGCCAAGCTGTGACTGTTCAGATTTGGAGTGTTGACAAGTATCACATTTCTCTCCAGGACGTATCCTGGTGTTTTTGTAGTTAGCGTAGCGTTTGGATCAGCACCAGTAAAGACAGGTCTCTGCAGGATCGACTCTGTGAGGGAGAACTGATGAGGACCAGAATGTCCAAATATCACAACTCTCAGAGAGGTGTCCCCAGTACTCACTGGAAGAGATGATACACAGTCATCAGTTATCAGTCCTTATCAGTAAAAGAACCTCAGTGTGTAATTTATGACATTTATACACAGTCTGTAAACTCACTGGAAGGAGGTTTGTCTATGCTTTGCCTGCGCCCCCTAATAGAAGGGTCTTGGCCTAGAAGAATATTTAATTTCAGTCAAAGAAAAACATAATGTTTAATTAAAGCAATATGTTTAACCATGTTCAGTCAAAATGCTACTTACCTTTGCTTGATGCCATCTTTTTTTTAGGTATGGTCACTCAAAACTCATGTCCCTGCAGCTGTCATAGAAGCTGTGTGGAATATTCAGTTGACTCTTAAACATCTAGGCACCAAAGTTAAAGAGAAATTACACACATTAAAAATGTATAATTTAATTGTTAAGATGTAAAAAAGTAATTCAGAGTGGTCTGATGTAAAATTGTTCATAGTGTGGCCCCGGAATTCTGAGGAGAAGTCTGAACAGTTTAAAGCCTCACAAAACTACTTCACTCGAGGCTATTATGCAAAATTGCTCAAGATTGCCCAAGGTTGGTTTGGGCATTTTGGATACATGGGCATGGGCAAGTAGGGCACTGTATGACAAAATAGTGCCCAAAGCATGTTTTAATCACTGTTCTGCTATTTTTAACATTGCATATAAAACTCAGAATATTCACCAGTTTGGATAGTAAATCAAATGGATTCCTATCATCATCACTGCAAAGAACCCCACAATGGTAAGCACCTTGAACCATGAACCATTGACCAATGAACCATTTCATATCCTACCACTCTGAGTGACTTGGTTTACATTTCAATGATCCAATGACAGTATATAGAGCTGCTTTAGAGAGAAGCATGTTTAAATTCAATCTGAACATTAAAGCTTTATACTTTCAATGTCACATCATTAAACAAAACCAGCACAACTGGACATGCTAACAGGTCTTTAACCACAGCAACTAACCACAGCAACTGCAGCAACTCCTCTCTAACAACTGTACAGATGTTAAATGTTGAAATATCTGTTATTCTGTAATAGTCTGTATAGTAGTACAGGTGTATAGTTTTTACAATACAGTTTACTCATACTCATGTCTACTCATACCTGCATATCGCTGCTCAGAATAACTTGGGATAAAGTCTGGTTACATTGACGTACATTAAATATAAAGTATGTTTTTTCCTTCTCCTGTAAAGTTGTCATTTTAGAGATATACGGTTTTCGTCTGATAGCAGTGCTATGTATAGATATTATAGATGTTAAAGATTAATGCATAAGTACAGATATTCACACATCTCTTTTTTCATGGCTCTTTAATATTCTTATTATTCTCATTATTATTCTTTATTTTATTTATTTTTTGCTTAGTTTTTGATTTGTTTTTAGTCTGTAAGCTGGTCTTTTTAGCATCATTCATTTACAACAACAGCAACAACTACTACTTCTACTACTACTACTACTACTACTACTACTACTACTATTATTATTATAGCACTATTAGTGAAGGATTCTAGTCTATGAATAGAGAAAACTTGTCTTTATTTAACTGGCCTTTATTTATTGGACTTTACTTGAATACAGTTATCGATATTACTGGCCTGTACTGTTACCACTCTCTAAAGAGTAAAGAGCTTTTAGTACGTTTCCAGTAAAACTATCAGTATACAAGCCCACCTACAGCTTAGTCAAGGATGGACTGGCGACCAGTTCAGTCGTTTATTATTAGTACAAACAGTCCGAGAGAGCTCTGCTGTCGTAAACATACCTTTGCTTAGGAAAATGATCCGGTCAGACAGCTTCCAAACACAGCTTTCAACATGTGTAAAACATGTATCCATCTGAGCACAGAAGGCTTCGCACCCGCACATTTATACTATTAAAGCAGACTAAATAGCGAACTACAAGACAACACAGTTAAAACAACAACACGAACACACATCTGTGTAACGCGCAGAGTGAATCGAATGATTGGCTGCATCCCAAATGACTCCCTCCTTCCCTATCCACTTAGTTTAGTGCACTACTCGAGTCAGGACATGTTGCACTCTCCGCCCAAACAGAGCACTGTATGTCCAGTAGGGAACTGAGTACACGTGACTGAATCCCAAAAAGGCTCTTTGTTAGATATATTATATATACACTGTTTGGGTTTAGAAGCCACGCTTTTCAGATCTACCCAGTGCACTAGGTAGGGAGAAGGGAGTCATTTGCGATTCAGCCGAAAGTGAAATCGAAAGTAACTGAAGTGGACTCAGCTGTACGCATGGATATAGTGCCCTATCACGCAGGGACCCAAATACCAAACCTGGACCGAAAGAAACAAAACAGGAAGTGATTACTACACTGTTTTGAGAAACAGCTCACTTCTGGAGTTGAGTTCATCTGTTAGCACTTCTCCTGTTGATATAGAAAAACAGACTTGTCCCAGCAGTGGAGAAATGCTGACCCTCCCAGCATGGACACCACTTTCTCCAGTCACTTTCATGTTGTCTCGCAGTACAAAGTGCCAAGGCTTGACCTCCCAGTAGGGTGACCAGAATAGTTTCTGTGTGGAGTGTGCATGTTCTCCCCGCGTCTGTGTGCATTTACTCCTGGTGCTCTGATTCCTTCCAATGCAGTCAGATGACTTGGACATACTAAAGTGCCCATAGGTGTGCGTTTGTATGTCTGCTCTGCGATGGACTGTCCAGGGTGTTTCCTACTTTCTGCCCAGTGGACAGCTGGATAGGCTCCAGCACTCACCAAGACCCAGTAGGATAAGTGGCTTAGATAATGAATAAATTAATGTCTACAAAGACCTGCATATGTACAGATGTGCATGAATACAGACTTGTGCTTTAGCTTTTTAGCTTCTATCTATTGTATTTTATTTTATTTGTCCCTTAGTTGTTCACAGTTTGTATACTTGTGAGTCTGGTCTGTTAATAGGTTACCAGACCCAAGTCTTTGCATGTGTAATTCACTAGCTTTCTTCCTTGCCTTGTTATTCAGATACATACTCTAAATAAGATCAGCTCTGTTGTTTCACATGTTTAGATTTTAGTTCATGTTTATTGAATATAAGATCTGCAGTACTGCTCTTGTTTCATTGTAAAGTTTAAGACAGGAACAAAAGGGTTAAATTGCAGAGTGGAAAACAGGAATTATTTTTCCTTGTGACATTGCCAAGCGAGCTCTCCTATAGGTAACAGCTTCAAGAGCTGAAGACAAGCCCTAATGCGCCTGTGTAATTAAGAATTGACAGAGGAATCAACCAACCACATTCTGGTTTCCAGTAGACGGAACCAATTTACAGAGAAAAGAGTCACTGCATCACTGACTGAAAATAAGTGGCAGCATAACAGTAGCTCTATACCAAAGCTCATACTGACACTGTTACAAAATATGTTAATATGTCTTCAAGTGACAATCTACAAGTAACGTCTATCAGAAGCTTCACATTTCTGTGTTGAATCTAATTTAAACTGGCCTTTTCAAACTTTCAAACTATCGTCATTGTGTAATACTGGAAGTTGATGACAATAAAACTTTAGTCTGGAGTGGTCAGCCTATTGTTTAACACATCTGCAACACCAAAAATAAAGAAGGAAAATCACCTGCTTCTGTTTTATACATTTACTCAGCGCTCAAGTCCATAAGTGAGGCGAGGGGGTTGAGGCAGGTTGCAAGGTGGATATAAAGAGTTGTCCAAGAGTCACAGTCAGAACAGACAGGGGTCAAAACGCAGACAGGCAACATCAAAGACAAAACCATGATAGCAAAGCTGGGGTTAAAACCAAGGAAAACAAACACAAGCACTGTTAGAAACTCGGATCAGGAACACAGAGAAACACAGCTTAGAACTATGGTCGGAACACCAAGGGTGTGTCCCAACTGCACACTTAATCCTAATGCTAACTAGCTTTAGAGTTACTAAAAACCCACTATGCACACTTAGGCTGTGTTCAGAATGACGTACTACATACTACTAAATCTGCCTAAAAGTAGTATTTAGTGTGCAGTATGCGACCAAACTGAGTCTGTAGTCCACTGAAGATACCCGGATGGTGTTCTACTCCAGTCAGAGTTTCTAGTATACAGGGGGGGCTATCTTCATGGTGTACTGCATCCCATCACGCACCGCGGCCTTACCAGCTCATTCTGCTTCAGCCAGAGAAAATGGTGGTGGGGAACAAAATGCAGCCAACTCAGAGTATAAATGTGGGTGTAGTGATTGTAGTGGGGTATGTTTTCATCAGAAGGAGCCTCAGGAAGTTAAAATATACAGGTCTGAAGATTAATAAAAGATGAACTCGCTTCAGAGGTTCAGTTTTTTAGTGAAATAGCTCTGAGGTAAATGTGAGGTAACTGGACATGTGAATGTATTAATATGCTACACTACAGCTCAAAACTTGTTAGTGTACTGGATACTACACACAGAGGCAGTATGCAGTACATACTACTGTAGTATGCAGTATGGAGCATGCAGTGTGCCATTTCCAATACAGCCTTAGAACCAGTCGGTTGTTGTGTATGGTAATGATGGGCACTGTTGTCCCACAATGCAACTGGAAACAGAAAGGGAAAATTCTGAAAAAATGGCAGATGGTGATGTGAGCTGCGGGACCACAAATGGTGTATAAATGTGAGTTTAGCGCAAATCTGTCAAAATATCCTGTAAAAGAAACGATGCAGTATTGTATTACTAATATTGTGTGTTCTAGCCTGCTGACCTCATAATATTAACATTAGTACAGTATATACTGTGTAGTTTTAGTGTGTAGTACATATTTGAGACACAGGCAGAGATTTTGCAAACAGGCAGAACAAACAAAGTCCCAATGAGTCCTAGATCAGCGGCAGGTGTGTGAGAATGGGTAGAGTCATGGTGGACCTGGAAAAGAAGCCATGTGCAGTACCACATAGGCCCAAGAGGGGGCGGTATGTGACAATAAGACTCAACATGAAATCTCACACTCATAGGATAGATTTGGTTTTTGTGTAACTGAGGTTTTGAGGAATAAACATTTGAAAAAGCCTAGTAAGAAAGACACCAGCTTCAGTTGTTTATCTTTGCTAGCTAGATGACATTTTAGCTTACGCTACTACTGCAGCACTTACCCTATGTGATTTTCCCTGTTGTACTTGCCATGGATACAGGGATTATGGCAAAACAGCATGCCATTTCGTTGACTTGAGCTATATTAAAGCTCTGAGTAACAGTAATGTAAAGAGTCAAATGTATAAATCTTAAGATCCCACTGAAAAAGCGATAAGCCTCACAAAGTCAAACTTAGGTAACTGAAATTAAGAAATGTCAATATAGATTGTGCACTACAATTTCTTATTTTTCTCATTTTGCCAACATCTGTATAGTGTAAGAATATACAGACTGTAAGTATGACAGAAAGGTGAAATCGGCATATGCATCCTTTATGAGACACGAGTGTAATCTCACAGTGCTAATAACCCATTTTTATTTTTATTTATTTAGTTTTTACAAATAACAGCAAAGCAAGGTATTACCTCATTATATTACTTTACTTGTATATATGGACTGATTACTTATATGGCGGTTGGTATAGCGTAGTGGATAGCACTGCTGCTTTCAATGCAGTATGGGGTTTATGCTGCATTCAGGTGCTCATTGGAAGGTTTTATATACCAGATGGCTGACTAGTTAACTAGGTTAACTTGTTTGTAGATACTCCCAGTTTATGGAAGAAGAAAGCATGGAAGTCCGGAGAACACAAATCCTGCTTTTTCTTTGCAGTGTTAAAAAGCACACATATACAGCAAATAGAAGTGCATGAGGTGTATAATTTTTCACCTATTTAACATTATATGTCACAACTCATAAACTTGTATATCACCTAGAATCCCGAGATTAATACAACTTTGTCAGCCATTCAAGCACAATTTACAAGTGGGACAATTTCCCAGTTTCCAACACCACTTAAACGCAGCATTATTCACGGACCCAGGCGAGTACACTTCACTATACCAATTCGAGTCATTGGGCAAGACTCCTAATGCTACATTACCTGTAATATGATGTAATTGTCACTCTGAATGAGATGCCATAAATGTAAATGTCATATCGGAGTTGATTACTAAATAGTCAAACATCCACCAGTGTTTATGAATACAGGCATGACAGTAGGGTTTTTTGCACAGTAGCTTGAACCTTTGACTGTTCTACAGTATGAAGAACAGAGCACTCTCTCTGAACTCAGACACGTGGCCCTCGGTAGAACCTGTTAATGAAAGCTGAGTTGAAGTTGTTGGCATGAGGTCCCACTCTTTCATCCAGATGCTCGATGGCTGATTGGACTGCACTCCCTGCTGCACCACCCACAGCACCTCCAACAGCTCCGCCCACTGCCACACCAACCAACCCCTCTACTGACCCCACTATCATTCCCATAGTAGCTCCGGCTGCAAAGCCCAGTGAAAACCCCACAGTCAGCGAAGTCCTGAGCCAGCTGTTGTCCAACTCGGCTTTGGCCCTAATCTCAGCCCCCACACTGGCATTGTAGGCATCCATCTGCCATCGTAGCTCCTCTCCCTGGTACTGTTCCTCCAGCTCCTTCCACGCTCTCTCTGTCTCTAGAGCTCTCTTCTTCATCAGCTTCTTCTCCTCTTTCTTCACGCTTTCCTCTGCTCTGTGGTAGGCCGGGCTAGTGTAACAGTGGCCCCCCATGGTTCTTACAGTCCTCTCGATCTTCTGTAGAAGCTCCCTCTCTCTACTGCGGTTCCTCCAGTTCTTGCTAAAGATGTGGTAGCGACAGTTGCACTGCTCAGTGAGCTCCCGCAGGTGCCAATCAGTTTTCATGATCTTATCATCCAGTGCTGCACCCCCTAGATAGCCATCATAAGCCAGGAGGATGATGGCATAGTTCAGGATACTTTCACCAAAGTGCTTCATCACCAACTTGGGAGTCTGAATGTCGTTTGGTGAGATCTTCTCCAATTCAAACGCAATAAGAATGGCATGAGGACCAGGAGCGGATAAACACTTAGCTCTTCTCAGTTCCTCCCTCATCTTGCTCTTGGACAAGTCTTTGTCATAAAGGTTCGGCGCATTGACCACTGCCACCTGTCTCCCAGCAAGTTCACCCACGTTCTTTCGGCTTCCAGCGACGCTGCACACATCCTTAGTGAACTCCTCCCTTCCAAGGATGTAGTTGGTGAGGAGAAACTGAGATGGGCCACTGCTACCGATGACCACTATCCTTAGCTCCGTCTCAGCAATCACTGAGGGACACAAGGACGTGGTGATTAGATCTTTGTGCACAAGGCATGCTGTTCTACATAATACAAGCTATTGAAAGTGATCACTAGTATATCCTCCAGTAAATTAACCATTTGAAGGCATTTACAGTACCGGGGAGACTGTGGAACCAACGGCAAAAAAAGCAGAAAGCATATATTTAATACGAAATTAAACAGAAGTCTCAACAACTAAATATAATTTCACAAGTTCAGCATTTAGGGTGGCCACCCTTTGCCTTCCATTATTTTTTGAGACTCACTTTCAGTTTTTCAAGAAATCTGCAGAGATATTTCTCCACACCTCCAAAGACCAGTCTGATAAGTTGCTTTCTCATTTCAGTCATTCTGTAAAACTCAGTTAAAATTAATATTTAATATGCAATTTAGACCCTAATATGTGAAAGTTTAAACATAGATTTGCATGGTTATGCTAAATTGAAGTTTTTGCTGGATTTAAAAAAAATTATACAAAAAATTATTTTGGGGATTCATGATATGATATGAGATAGCATTTATTGACTCCTTAAAGCTCCATTCAGCACAGATTAAAATATTAAAAATTCTTGTATGATACCAAACTTAGGGTTAAACTCTCAACAAAGCTTGAATGACAAACATAAGATAGAAATATAAGATGTAAAAACGCTGATCAGGTTTATCTGAGAACTGCATAGGTGTGGCTAACGAGCAGCCTGACTGACAGTTCTCTGTCCAACACTCCTAGCCTGCTCCACCACTCATACAGAACTAAAATGATTATCCAGCTTTAATGTGACACTGACTGGATAAATAAAGTCACAGACAAACAGAAGTGCAGAGGGGCAGATGGACACACAAACAGATAGATGAAGCAATGTGTAAATGAAGGAACAAACAAATGTGTAATGTTCGAGCATGGATAAACAAAGGAACAAGCGACAGGCAGCTACAGACAGGTGGTCTTTTAGCTTGCTAGATTTTGGTCATGCTTTAGCTTACTAAGTTTCTTTGAATCTGTTTTGAGCGGGTGGAGCAAGAGGTGCCAGCCTTGTGATTGGTTGGGAAATGCTTATGCAAGGTTAAGACCCTCCAGTTTACACTGAGAGGGGATAAATATTAAACGTTTAAATATTAAATATTACCCCTATTCATAAGACATACTACACACATGTATATCGTCGCCCCAACAGAACAAGAAAAACTAAAAATCATTATTAAAACATTTCCAGATTAAATGATATATAAATGATATATGACATAAATAATGTAATTTCTAAATAATTTCTAAATTGTATATATATATATATATATATATATATATATATATATATATACAATAGATACAATAGATAAATACAATAGTTGTTACAGTTCTTAAAGCATTTACCAGCTCTATATACACCTTCCTTTAACTGCCCACTTTAATGAATGGAAGCAGACATGTACAGGAGGTACTTACCTTCCCTCTTAGCCAGGCCTCTCATCATGTATTCTCCCAGAGAGGGGTTTCACCCTGTGAGCAACCTCAGTTTGCTAAATATCAAAGCTATTCAATCAAAGCACCTTCAGGTTCTCACATTGCAAAGAAACATTAGATACATCTGCAGCAGATTTTGTCTCACTTCATTTCTGGCTTTGGTCTTCCCCCACTTATAATGCTGTGTCAGCTTTAGTACTGGGTGGAAACTGCCCTCTGGGCAAAGGCACATTGAATTTGTGGTGCGTTCTCATTCATAACCCATTCACTTCCCACCCACAGACTCACATAACAAAATCACTTTAATTTTGACCTTTATGGCCTTGATCGTAAACAATACATAACTGTTTAATAACAGTTCAGTGTAGATCTGCGGGGGAACCTATTGGTACATTTAGACATTTAGGTACATTTGTTTCTTCTTGTTTTGGGGTAAACTAAAATGGCTATACTCAAGCAAATGAACCCAGTAAAAAGCAGATTACTTTCTTCATAATTCTTAATGTAAAACACTCTTACAGCTCACTCACAACTCACAACCATCTGCCACTGTCATGATTTTTCTGTCTCAACTTGACTATCTATTTTACTACTCTCTTAAAACGAGAACTACCCAGTTACACGTCTGATGGTTCTTTGCGTTACACAGTAAACAGTTACACACTGAATGCTATTTTCAGCTGACTCGGTATCAGAACAGATTACATCAGACAGGATGATGCCTCAATTAATATTAATTAATCAATATTCCCCTCATGGCACCAGTGGAGGCTGATGAGCATTTGGGAAGCCATGTCTACATGTCAGTGTAGACTAAAAACAACTAAACAAAAGAAACCACATGCCATTTATTATATATTGGGCCAAAAGCAATAAAGTCATCTAGAAGACTCACTATCTATTATCACAATTAGTCAGGAATTGTGTCTATGAGGGATTAAGAGCTGTGGAATTTGAATCTGTAATCACGGCTTGAACAGTAAAATGGCTAATAGAATGCATTTTGCAATCTATGTGGTACCACATTCCAAATGAAATATTTAGTAAGGTTGGAGGAATTTACTTATTTCTTAAATCTGTGTCTAAAATTTCAGGAAAACTGTCTGACCACAAACAAGCTTTATTTTCCTAAAATTTCCACCACAAAATTCTTTATTGTGAAACAAGAGTTATTACTGTAAATAGAAAATAAATTTTTAAGCTGTTTGGTTTGACAGTGGATTAACATTTATGCTTGATTTATTGGATTCTTATGGACACTTCTTATCCTTTAAAGATTTTCATCTTTTTTTGATGGCTCATTCTTTGCTTTCTCTAAGAGTTGGTCGTGTTAATTTGTTGTAAAAATGTGACAGTAAAATAGTTTGGTTTCCAAAGAGTAAGTCTGGGAACATGAAGTGCTGTGTATGGGATAATAAAGAGGTTTCTTTAAGGTGAAGGTTAAGCTCATGACCATCTGTTTTTAAATGCTCATTTGTCAACTTGTTTTGGTCTGACATTTGTACTTTGTTGTCATTAAAATGGATAATATTCCTCCTTTTAATTGGAATGATGTCCTCCTTGTGCCACATTTAACATTACTGAAAGATAGGAAAATGCAGACTGTTTTTGCCGAATTTGCATTTATGGACGTAAAATTTGTTCAAGAAAACTATAAAATAGACCAAAACTGCAGGTTTTATAGTATTGTATTGTATTGCAAGATTATAGATTAAAAAACAACTTGTGGCCTGAAATATAAAGGATTTATAGACTGATCCACATGCTCTATCTACCTAACAGCAACCCGATGTTGACACAGGCGTGTTTTAATAACGTCATGTGTTACAGCGAAATAGGACCGTGCAGAAAAGCTTTCCCTTTTCAGCGGTCCTGCTGTCTTTAGCAGCTAAAGGTTTTTTCTTCCTTTTTTGTCCTTTGTTTTTGTCCTGTGTTTTTTCAGACCTAAATTCTGGTCTAGATTCAAGTCAATAAGCCAACGTTAAAGATGTGAAGAAATGAGGTGGCGAGGTGTTTTTCAGCGATACGTTTTGAAGTGTCCTGTCAGGGAGGGTGGAGAAGTTTCGCGCAGAACTTACACGCATGAAGCTTCGCTGTATGTCCATGTGAGGATATCCTTTATAACGGTCTCTCTCTGTTTGTCTGTCTTTCTCTCGCTCTCTCTCTGTCCTCTGTCTCTCCCTGTTTCTCTCTCTCTCTCTCTCTCTCTCTCTCTGTGTGTATGTGTGTCTCTCTCTCTGTCTCTGGTGTGGCTATACATTGTGGAGATCTCTGTCTTTCCTGATGACTCTTAGTATAATGGCACAGATAAACAAAACTAAACTAGGTCAGTGCTGAGCAATGTACAGCCGGTGCTCTAGAACTGGTTCTAGAGTTAAGTAACATGATGTGTTTGAGTACAACAAGCAGGACACAGGATATTTGAATCTATTCCTTCTTCATGAAAGAATCTGATCATCAGTAGATGGTTCACATTTAGCTGTTTTACATGCATGATAATTTAAATGAATTACAAAAAAAAACCTCTCTTTTGTCTTTCTCTCACTGGTTATGAAAAGTGGCCGTACTGCCTAAAGCGATGCTCCTACTGCAACTTCAACAAGTACATCCCTCGCTCAGTGGATCATGCACTTATGACACAGAGCCTGCAGAAGGAAACCCAGACACTGCTGCACATCAGCCAGGTGTCTCGGTACGTGTTTGAGGTTTATCACTGCGCACTGAAAAAATTTATATTAATTTGAATAAATTATAGTTATTGGACAAATAGTACATCTCACAAAGCTGGAACTGGTTTTGGAAATTTTGTATGATTATATACATTGTTGGGTGGGTTGAGAGGGATTTACACATACAAGAAAATAACCGTCTTTATTACAGAAATTAAAATGTGTCTCCATAATCCATCATCAATTTTTCTTTCTTCAGAAACTCCTTATATCCACAACTGTTATAGTCTTCTCAGAAATATCTCCTGAAAAATGAAAAACTAGAACTTAATGGCCATTTAGACTGGGAACTAAATAAATAAAGGATGACTCTCTGAATACTCTGTTACTATGTTTTCTTCTAGCATTACCTCTGTGTTTTTTGGTGGTGGGACACCCAGCCTGGCCCAACCCTCTACCATCGCTGCGGTACTGGAAACTGTGTTAAAACATGCAGAGTTGCCTACAAATGCTGAGGTCACCTTGGAGGTAAACCCCACACCTGCTGGGAAAGCCAGACTCAGAGACTTTGTAGCTGCTGGAGTCAATCGATTTTCTATTGGGATGCAGGTGATTTGACAAGCACTTCACAAAATTACAGTGCTTTTACTTTTTCCTTTAGTGGCCAGATGAGGTGCAACGCTTAACAGATGAGGTACAAAACCTTGTTTCAGGCATCAAACTGGGTTGTTCGTACCCATTTTGTGTAGTAACATTCTATGAGGGAGTTTTCAGAGCCGTTAAAGTCTTCAGACGTCTGGTTCTTATTACCGCCACTGTGAACAGTTTTGTCATGGTAAGCTCTAGAACAGGGTCTTTCACATCAGGCTACACTGAAAGACTTTGATTTTATCTTAATTTAATTATATTTACATATGAAAAAAAGAAACCAGTGGAATTCTCTTTTTAACGCTCTTTTAGTCATTGGTTCATTAGAGATACAATGGAGCACCAAGCACAGAGCTGCAGCAACAATAACTGTATTGGTCTCCAGGCACTTACTAACCGCACTGTGTTTCCATAGTCTCTGAATGATGGCAACCTGCGGGTGCTGGGGAGGGATCACGGTCCCCACCAAGCTCTCCAGACGCTCTCAGAGGCCAGCACGCTTTGCCCCGGACGTGTGTCAGTAGACGTTATGTTCGGGCTTCCAGACCAAAGTGAAGATTCATGGCAGAGTGAGCTGGAGGAGGTGCTGTCTGTCTGTGATGACCATGTGTCCCTGTACCAGCTGACCTTGGAGAGGGGCACTCACCTCTTCAAACAAGTCCAGCTGGGTAAAGTGCGTGTGCCCGGTGATGATGTCACAGCCACAATGTACAAAACTGCTAGAAATGTTCTCAAGAAGGCGGGCTTTCTTCAGTACGAAGTGTCCAACTTTGCCAGAAATGTAAGGTTAAGGGTGTAACAACATCCGCATTTTACAATATGTGTTATGATTTTTACACCACATTATGTCACATTTGACGTTAAAGTAAAAATGAAATGCTGACGTTATTTTTGGTCCAATAGCCAGAACAAAAGTACACTGCCTAGTGAAAAGCATAATTGACAGAAACAAGTAATTTTCATAGAAGACAAATGAATTTTAAGCACCCATATACTGCTTTTTTCTTTCATTTTACTTTTATATGACCATTTTCCAACATCTATTTATCCTAATTAAATTAACCTTTAAAACCTTTAAACTCTGTTGTAATTGGCTGTCCAGTCTTACGCTTCATTCAAACGCCCTCATTGCAGGATCACTGCTTAGAACTTCAGTGTGAATGGATAGAAGCCTGAAGAGGTGGATGTATGTAAATGAGTTGGTTCTTTTGACATCACAGAAACAATTCATTCAGAACAGGCTGTTTTTTGCAGTATAGTTTCCATATATGGATTGTATGGACTGGGTAGTAAACAGTATGTTTTAAACCATAACAATATCTATGTATTACTCCTTTTATTTATAAAGCTAGGGAAATTTAGACTCCTATGATATGGGCCTACAGAGAGTGCAGCACCTAAGCATGAATAAACAAACAAAAGCAAATTGCATGTAATGTCAAATTCACAATAAAGAAGAAAAAAAATGCAAAACTCTTAATAAAGCAGGTAAAAAGTATCTATCTGTCTATTTTACATTGTGATGCTGAATGTTTCAGTTTTGTCTTGCCACATTTAGGCCACTGTTGTATATTCTTTTTTGTAGAATGCTGTTAGTACACATAACATCGGCTACTGGAAAGCACAGCAGTACATTGGTGTTGGACCTGGTAAGTTTGCCACATTTGCATTTTTACACCAGCGTCTGTCTGATTATAATAAGATTTGATTTATATTCATATGAAAATGTTACAGGACCCCTGGTCACATCACATGTTTAGTTTTCTAGGTTTACTAAGTAAAAGTAAGTTAACCTGTCCTCTAAACTTAACATGATGTCTGCTAATTTTAGTGCGTTCCTATTTGTTTGCAGAGTTTTCACTTCAAAAAACAAATCTACAAAACCTTTACATACGAGTTTATATTGATATTCTCTTTGGTCTCTCAGGAGCACATGGCCGTTTTGTGCCTCATGCACAAGGAGGGCTTCTGAGGGAGGCTCGCACTCAGACGTTAGAACCAGACGTTTGGATAAAAGAAGTCCAGCAGCACGGGCATGCAACACGCAGGCGGATACAGCTGAGTCATCCTGAGCTGTAAGGATCATTCAACAAACGTACACAGATTTCTAGATGTACAGCAGCTGCTATAGCGTATGATGTTGATAAGTAAAGCTGGTGTGGCTTTTTGCGTTTGTAGGTCGGAAGAGGTTTTAGTCATGGGACTACGCATGAATGAAGGAATCTCTCACCAGGTATTGCACTGATTCAGCCATTCAGCAGCTTCTCTGACACTTAGACACAGGTACACAGGTGTTCAATTGCACGCACAATAATAAAAAAGGCATTGCTAATAGAATGGGATACTCTGAGTAGGTCACACGTGAGGCTAAGGCCATCATGCCTAGTGCCAAGGCAACCATTCCTAGTTCCAAGCCCCAGCTTCAAGGGCTGTGGAGAAGAGGCTGTTACTGGAGTCACAAACTCCTTATTAGTATTTTGGATTTCATTGGAAACACTCGGTGAGCTGAATTCTGCAGATCATATGCAAAAGTTTGAGCATCTCTGGCTAAGTGTCGTGTCACATTGCTTTTCCTAAAACAGTAACTTCGCAAGTGAAGGAAATGACGCTTAACTTTAATAGAAGTTAATGTTATTCCAATTAATTATGGGCCGTGAAATGAAAAGCGCACAAATTAAAGAGCAGCTGGCCTTTATAGTCATGTACATATATAATCATGTACAGTGTGATATTTAATTCTTGCACAAAGAGAGACATTCTGATCTAAAATTAGCATTTAATTATTTGTCCTGTTATGATATTCTGTGTGCGGACTCATCAGTTTCTTCATGATTGTATGTCTTTTTTGTGTTTTTGTTGTCATTATTGTCTTACTACGATACCCAACATGAAGTGCCTAAATACATCAACGCCCCCCCCACCCCCCCCCACATCCTTCTACAGCCTGAATTTTGTGAATTAAGTAGTAGTGGTTTGATGTCTTTAATTTCTATACTTTATTTTCTTTGGTTGGACAGCACTGGGCAGCATTCAGTCCAGAAGCAAATTTCCACCAAATTTACGGAGTATCGGAGGATTTTCAGCAACTGCTACAGAGGGGGCTTCTGATCCTCGATGACAGGTGACTAAAGCTTCAGTATCCATTACCTTGCAGTCCTGTAGGACCTCAGCGGTGCTGATTTTCTAAGTGAAATTAAGTTAACGCATCCTCTACAGAGAGCATACACATTTTAATGCCCACTGTAATTCATTTTTTAATAACATAAAAATGAAACATAAAATGAATAGAAATGAATAGAAATTAACTTAAATGTTTAGAACACCGTATTTAGAGGAAAACTTAGAAAATCAAAATTAAAAGGTCAATATATGAATAACTTTTACTAGCTGTGCAGCTATAACAGGTCTAAAAAAGCTCAAATTTGCTGAATTGTTAAATGTTTAATTGATCAACAATTTTTTAAATTAATTTCAGTTTCAGTTTTAATATCATGACTTCCTCCATAACATGTGCAGAATCCAATCCTGTCTTTCTTTGTGAGTGAAGAAAAATGAATTTGCAAAAAGGAAACCCCCTGCAGAATACACTCCTGCTACTTCTTAAATAAACTAAATCATCCGAACTAATTTTCCATATTTTGGTGGGAAATTCAATTCAATTCAATTCAACTTTATTGTCATTATACCAGTACAGGGTTGCACAGTATAACGAAATTGGTTTGATGTAGTAAACATTAAAACTTACCATTCACCCCCCAGTCCATACAGTTCTCAATACATTGTTTTTGTGAAGTCACACAAATCAAAGCATTTACACATTTCTGCTCGTTCAGGAGGTTGACTCTCCTCTCTTGCACTAAGGTTATAATGAGTGTTTCAGCTCAGACAGCTTTCTGAATAAGCTACCATACAGAGCAATCAATCAGAACAGAGGTCATTTGCATAAATCGGTAACCTGTCTGTAAATATCTAACCCTGTTATGCAAATTGTTCCTGTAGGGGGCTGCGTTGTTCCTGGGAAGGTTTAGCTTTACTGGACAGTATTTTGCCCATGCTGCTGCTGAGTCTGGAGATGTTCTTTGAGAAAACAGCAGGCTCTGCTGCAGCTGCAGACAGGACACTTGGACAGAAGGAGACGTGAATGAACTCAGCCAGTTAGAGAAGAAGAGAACATAAAAAAAGTGCTCATATAAGTAAGTTCTGGAAGAATGACGCTTATTTCTTCTGTCTTTTGGAATTGATTCTGACTGTGGAATGCAATTAGAAGCTAGATTTCTTCCAAGAGCACATAACAGATGGCTCCTTTGTTGTGGTGGACTGAAGGTTCAAATAAGGATACAGTCTTTCCATGTGGTATTTAGTGGTAGGTGCACATCTCTGTGAACAAAGAAGGGAACAGCCTCAAACTCTGTTGCTGTGTTGATCAACAAAATGATAACTGCATTACTCTTGTCATTTTCATCACAGTAAAAAATATTTCAACTAAAGGGCTTTAAAAGCCTCTGGTGTTTTTGTAGCTTCTCCGCTTAAGAGTGCATGTAAGCTGTTGTTAAATATGTTTAACCAGGGGTGCACCATTAGATGTGGCCAGCTGATTTTACTTCTTAAAATTGTCGTTTAAGTTTTTTTGCTAAAAATGAACAAAATTGCATAAACAGCATGCTAAAATACAGAGTTGCATGCGTGAGTCAACCTGTCACACCTGAGGTCTCTGGTCGGACTCGGCCAGACTATTTCGGACCACGTCATACATGTTTGGGTATTGACGCCACACGCCCAGGATGCAAGAGAAAGTCCAGCTCGATGTTTCAGTCTGATGATGATTTGATGACGATAGTAGAAAAATTTACAGAAGAAAGACGCGTCCCGCAAGTTTTCTTTGAATATTATTTCAGTGCGCTTTCAGTCATCAGACGAATCCACTCGTGGGGGTCCGTAACACAACTGATAACAATATCATAAAATGCCATTCTGCATGTTGTGTACAATTACACTTTTCCACCACAGAGGTCTCCAAATCTCTAAACTTACATAGTGTAGTTTTAACTAGCGGCTGGCAATTGAGAGAATGATTCAAGTACTATATATAGCTTTTACCTCGGAGAAAATCAAGCTCCACTCCTACTTCAGGTCTGAAAACATTTAGAGGTGTTTCTGTCCTTCCTTCCACTGTAAGAGTTTGAAAGGATGTGCAGCTCTCAAGAAGCTTATACTGGAAAACGTCCAGACCTCAACTCAAAAATGCAACCAGTGTCTAAGACTGAGCTTTGAAGGAGTGGAAGAATATACCTATAAGTGTTTTTGAAAAACTGAATGCAGTTTCAGTCTGCTGAAAAGAATGTAAGCAGGTAAAACGCAAAGAGTGGACAACAAATACGGAAATACTGAAATAAAGTTTAATGGCCAAATAAAATAAACATCAGTTTGCATAAGATGTTTAGTAATCTAGCCTCTTAAGAATGCAACATTATTAATATTTTACTGTTAATACAACATGGTTATTATGCTGCTGTTGAAGTGGAATTCTTCCGAGATGCTACATAAGTAAATCATTAAGATAAACAAAAAGGTAATAGATTCATTTAGAGTGGTTTAATGTGAAATGTTCAGTTCTAGAGAAACCTACCGAATCAGAGTTGGTTGGATGGTGCTGAGAGGAACTAGACGTCTGAAGAGTTTAATGATTCTAAAAGCTGATTCACAGAATGTTATTATGGGAAATGGTTATGAATAGACTGCCTGATGCCTGGGACTTTTAGTGTGAACAGCTTTGAAAGAATATTTTGGTCTAAAATCTACATTGATGAAATATATTTGTGATGGAGAAATACATGCAGGACAGTCTAAGGCAAAGCAGTCATGAAATCTCAGAAGACACACATATGTTCGCTGGTCATTTTAATAATAATAATAATAATAATAATAATAATAATAATAAATAGTAATACACAATAATAATAATAATAATAATAATACACAACAACAACAACAATAATAATAATGATAATAATAAATTTTTATTAATAGAGCACCTTTCATACCATTGGCAGCTCAAAGTGTTATTAATTAATTAATTATTAATAGTATTATTAATACAACATTATTACTACAGTGTGTTACACAGTATTATAATACTTATTAGTACAATATTTTGAGTAGAGGATTAATCCCTAATGGACTTTAGTGAGGAATGGGAAACTGAAATAACCTATTATAGCCACACGGGGGCATCAAAGCAAAGGGAGTTCAATCTGCCCATGCTGAGCTCAGCTAAAACTCCCAGCCTAGCTCCTCAACTGAGTCATGGTCATACCATAGATCACATTAATTAAAGAATCCACTATTTATATCTGTACATAATGCTACAGTGCACTATTTTAGGAGCTTTTTTTCACCTGGTGTGCGTACACTCCATAATGAAACTGTTTTCAGAAGTTTCCAGTTCACTGAGGGTAACTCTCGTGCGTTGTGATGTCACCATTGTGCAGTTTTCCCCCCTCTTTGCCCCACCCTACCCCAGATTCTGTCTGCATGCCTCGCTCCAGTGACATCACCCACCCTTTGTTGGGAAACAAAGAATTTGGTCAGGAGTCTGTTTTCAGGAAACTAAAGAAGAGGGGCAGGGGGAGGGGAGGGGGTAGAGAGAGAGAGGGCCTGCGTAAAACACGCAGACAAAAGAATGTTAACCAGCTGCTGCCCAGTGCAGGAATCTGTGAATCT
>CM067475.1:37215744-37263847 GCA_034552555.1 Semaprochilodus insignis | reverse complement strand
CTCCAATAAGGGGGAAGCTAAACTACAGTACCTTTCACATTTGGCTTATATTATGAATCCTACAGTGAAGAACTTCCCCCAGGAACAGTGAAGGTTCAGCCATGATATGAGGGTTAGTTTCCTCAGTCCGGGCTGTAAGGGGTTAAGCGGGGCTGGACGGCCCCGGCCCCTCCCCCCTCCGCTCTCCTTCACTTTACTCTGCTTTTACAGGGGGGCCAGTTAGCTTAGCTTATCAGCAAGCTTGGCGCCTCTGCTAACTTAATAACTTGTCCTAAAGGCGCAGCGAGAGTTCAAACTCAAGAGTTAACAACAGCCAAACCAAACAACCCACTTTCTTCCAGTCAGGGCTGTCCAGGCAGAAGCGCCAGCAGAGATGTCGAAGGAAAGCGCAGTTCCAGACAGGATCCCAAAGTTGGGACCGCAATGAAAGGAGACGGGAGGTAAGAGGACTGAACCGTATGTGGAGCAGTGATTTACTTTATTCGGTGAATGGTGAAGAGGACCGACTGTAGCAGTTAGCTGAGTCACGGCGGGCTGTGTGTGTGGAGCTCCAGCTCCAGTTGACGCAATGTTAGCTTTGGGTTCGTGTGTGAAGGGAGCTCTTCTTTTGGTCAGGCCGGTCCGAGTGAGCCGAGTTTTTAGGTTTGGTCGAGAGTGGCGATTAACTTCGAATAATCAAGGCTGACATACTTTTTTTTTTTAATTTCCTGACATGGCAGAAAAAAGCCCTATAATCAGGCTGTAGTCTAGTCTAGGGGTGCAAAATGATCCCTCGTCCCAATGAAAAATCTCTTAAAGGGGAATCGCGGTCCTCTTTAAAATGTCCTGCGTTAGTAAATCCTTATTGTGTACAGAAAGTCGTCCAGAGTGTTTTGGTTTTAAATGCGTCGTTCTGGAGAAACTTGCCTCGTCAGAATAGTTCACAGTGGTGGTGATGGGAACCAGACGTCTGAGGAGTCAAATTACCCTAATAGCCTTTAGAAGCTAGCCTCAAAACAAACCATTACATAAAGTAGTCATGAATATGTTGCCTTGTGCCTGAGACATTCTTTAACAATAGTTTTGAGGGAATTATTTGACTTTAAATGTACTTTTAAAACATTTGTGGCAGAGAGATACATGCAGGGTGTTGTAAGACAAAGTAGTCCCATCAAAAAGCTTAATATTTTTCCAGATTTACTAGCACTTTATCAATATCAGTGTTACATTTAAGATCTCACAAGATGTATGTTGCTTCACTGATGGTTTTGGATAACAGATAAAATGGCTGTATTTAGGCTGTAGACATCTTGACCCCTGGGTCGTATCGCCACCACTGTAAAGAGCGAACAATTTCACATCTGATCACTGAAAGACTATATTCCAGTTCCTTCAAGAATCAAATCCATTCCCTTTTCTAAACAGTCCGACCCTTCGTATGTGGAAAAGGGGGATTTCTCTGGAGTGTTATTTCCTGAAGTTGACCGGGTCAGGGCTGTCCAGTTTAGGAGCTGTCAGTTTTCCTTTTTAGAGATTATTTGTGTTACGCTGACCACCTTGTTTATTTCTTGGAGTAAGGACAGGAAGTCCTAGAAGTTTCCTGAAAAGCCGTTAGCTAAAGTGACCTAATAACTGTACTGTCTGTCACCATCACCGTGATTATAAATGTGTTAAATCTGTGATCTGTAGATGTTACAGTTGTTTTGAAGGTTTTGTTGAGCTCTAAACTGTGTGCTTTGAGAGTGCTTCAGTTCAAGTGAATGAGCTTGTTTGTCGATCGGAAAGTTGAAAGTGGCTCTGACTCTGAAACTTAGCATGACATACAAAAAAGTCCAGCAGATATACAGTATAATACCCACACTGCTGTGAAAGGCCTTTGCAGGATGTTCAGGTAAGGCTTTTGGAGAATACTGGTGTTTTTGAATGTGTAATGTGTTTTGCGATTGTACTTCTCATTCTGTAGCTCACTGTAACTCAGTAAACACGCCACAATTAGTGGACGCTAAGCATACTTCAGATATTGATCGCTGCCCAGAGTGACCTCAGTGGAACAGGAAGATGGTATGACAGCAAGGTCGTGCCTTTGCAGTGGGATACAGTATCCATTTCCTAAGTGAAATGAACTATGCTATATTTGTTCCCTGCTGCTGAGTATTATTATAAACTAACGAAAGATAATCAATTCATAGATGCGGTTCTCTTTTAGAGAAATGAATGAGTTCTCAAAATCGGTTACATAATGTGTCGGATTCATATAAAACTCAGAAACTCCCCAGAAACTTTATTAAGTAAGATACTTTCTTCACAGGCCTGCAGTGACGGCACATTTACAGTCACAACCAACAAAGTTGTTTTGTTTAATGTGAAATTAAGTGCCTGAAGGCATGGTAACATTGGTAAACATGACCCTACCCTTTAGCAAATTGCTAGCAGGCTAAGCTAATCCAGTACATTTGAATACATTAGGATGAGGTAGGCTCAAAATACCTGAATGTTACAAATTTATTTCTGTCCACATTTAGGATACAAAAGAGACAAATCTGATATTACTAGTATTCAAATAATTATGTACGGTAGGTAAAGCAGAATTAGCTTAATGCTAATGCTATAACATTGAAAATAGAGGAGAGCAAAAGTATTATGTCATGACATTTTAACGATACATGATATGCATTAGAATATTTAGTTTTTGGAAAGAGACAAAACTGAACCTGTAATGTCACATATAATACAATGCCATAACAATAGTAAAAAAATTTAAAATAAATAATAATAATAATACACCTGCAACATGTAGTTAGTTAACGTTGTTTAACCCATTCAGGTCGGCAATGTCATATGGACATTAAAAATACGTACATACATGTGAAGACAGAAGAAATGTCTCAGGAAAGCTGCATGTTACACGTTGTTTAGCCTGGAAGGGTAGCGTTGTTCCGTCAACAGATCACAGCCTCTGATTGGTCGACAAGTCAGGAACACAGCCCCTAATTAGTGGACAGACTCAGCCCTGTGCGTCAGTGGCCGGCTGACGGATAACAACATCAATAACTGTTGTCGACACTGAGTAATGGATAAATAATCACAGAAGACATTCAGTGTTGGATTTATCATTATGGACTGAAGTCTCCAAAAAGACGGTTCAAGGCTGGATTACAAAGCCTCTGAAATGGATAAGATCGCACCAGAGCCCTCGTTGGAATGACACATCGCAACCTTTCTGGGAAAAAGTAATAGAGTATGTTTCTAGCATGATCTAGAGATATATCCTTTTCCGTAAGACGGCCCCTGATAATCTCTTTTATAATTAGAGACTCTGTGGGCTAAACAAAAAACACAACATATTTTATGTTTCGTTTATGATTAGACACAAGCCTGTGGGTCAAAATAAACAAGTATTTAGTGAGCTCTGTCATTTGGTGTAACTTCAGTGGCACTCTTTTTGACACCTGCACATGTTTTCACCCATCCTGCAGTGGTCAGCGGGAACTGTTTAGATTACACTGTGTACATCTGTGTGAGCACATTTAGAATCTGACACCTTGTCTACTCTACAGCCGGGTGTATTCAAACTTACTTAACAGCAGCGCAGCCCGTCCATTAGTGTGCCATTACAGCGTTCGTATGACGTCACACAAGATCAGAGAACCGGCTCGAAACTGCATGAATGTCATTCACGTTACACAACGTCAGGAGCTCCAGCGCCATTCTCAGCGAAGGTGCAGCAGAGGGTGTGCTCTCCTATCGATCTAAAGACAAAAAGATTTTGCCTTTATTCCATCGGCTAAAGCTGCTGTTATGATCTGCCGATACAGCTCAGCCATATTGGCATATTGATTCCATTAGGCCAGCACTTTAGAGCTTAGCTTCACATTCACAGGAAGAGTCCGCTAACAGTTTTGGGCCCAATTTGGATAAATATTTTAGAGCCACACAACTAACCTCTCCATGTCATTATCTCATTGTGCTGCTACTGTTTCCTCTGTGGTTTGACAGTACAGAGCAGAACTGTGGTGAACTTATTAAAGAGGGAATCAGCAGCAAGCACCTGACATATATATATATATAAACTGGTTGTGCAAGTGGTACAAACTGGTTACTTGTAAGTCTAATAAGACATTTAAACCTTATTATGCCAGGCCAGTTGTATCTGCCTCTGGAGCCAAAAAGCGCAGACATGAAATAGGAAGCCTTGTTTTCCCATGCACTTTTTTCTTGAAAGGCTATATGTGTTTATTTTTCATACACGTTTATTTAGTTTAAACTGGTTGAGCCAGTCTAGTATGGTAATGGCCTTATACTTCAGATGTACACAGATTACATGCTGGTAAAATGTCTGTTTGTGTGATACACATGACCTTCCAAAAGTTTGGACTCACTGGTATTAACAATGACCGTTAATGTCTGTGTAATAGTAATAATAATAATAATAAAATATTATTTATAGTTGTTCAAGTTTTCTACTGAAGTCAGTTTTAATATATGATATTGATAGGTCAATATGTTCATTCTGTTTCTGAGTGATTTTTTTTATTTAAAGAATACACAGCAACGAATATATGTGTTTGCATTTACAATTGAACATTAAAATATGTTGTTACTCAGTATTATATTATTTAGTATGTGATTTTCATTGAAGATTTTTATCAAATTAGTTCAGGGTTGAAAAGCACATGTTTATAGCCCACAGTACCATATAAAAACATGATATAGGCTACAGATATTAAAAATGGAGATGCATCAATAAACATTTCATAATTGCATCTTGGTATATTGAATACTGTAATTGCCTGGAGATCCACCTCCACACTTTACATATGAATTCATCGGGTTCTCTTTACATTTATTTCCATGAATTGGAATTGTGATTGAGAAGAGTTAATTCATTTATGTCAGAAGGGTTCATGTGTGACTGGATGCTTTACCATTTAAACTAGGCCATAGAACAGTTTGCATATACAATGGGGTCTAAATGTCTGAGACCACTTGGACAATCTGATATGTTTATCTAAACCTGGAAATGAACAGAATAACGTTTTAGAATTCTGAAAAGAAGTGATTCCAGTACAGTGAAACAGAGACGGAGAATTTTTCCTGAAGCTGCACTATTTCTAGGTCACTGTTTATACTCAAAGCGCAGGTATGACATTATTAAGGCCTTCGGATAAAAAAGGTGGGTTGTTTTAGCCTCATCTCTCCTACTGAAGCTCATGTGATCTACTCAGCAGAGTGCTTTGCACAATCAACAAAAAACTTGACAGATCGAGTGCAGGCTGTCATCAAAGCTAAAGAAATACTTTTGGGCCCTTCTCACACCACAACCATCTGAACTGTCAAAAAAGTACATACAGGTCTGCTGTTGATTGTTAGGGATTGAAGAATGCTATATGAAGTCAAATACTCGTATTTGCTAACATCCCAAAGTGGGAGCTGTAGCTGTTTTTCTCAGTGACGAGGATGTTTCAGGTCTTTTATTTCAGGAGTACAACACTGTATTTCAATAAAAAATAAATAAATAAAATAATGGTAATAATATTTCAGTTTGCAGAAGAACTTACTCTTGCCTGTACTGTTACAAGACTAGAGCTAGATGCTGCTTATTCAGCACAAGCAAGCTCTCCCTATCTAGACGCGGCTACATCACACTGCTGTATTAATGGATTGGATCTGCTCTGCACATGAAATCTGAATTTCCTGCATCTTTACATTTGAAAATAGGAGAGCATACAAATGAGCGCCAGGAACTAAACGCTAGCCCGCAGGTTACATACTGATATCCATGTCGTCTAAGCTCATGAGTTCAATGATGGGGGAAACACTGATTTATAATTATATCACTGATATATTATAATTATATCAGAATTTAACTTCATGTAAGGTCTAATCTTTTATTACATTGACAACAGCTGCTCTCCCCAAATAAGGCTAAGCTTATTCTGTCAGAAAAGCATCCAGAGTCCTCCTCTCCTCACTTACAGGAAAATATTTGATAACGGCCAAATACACATTTCCCACTGTGCAGAAAGCAGCGTCTCTTTTAAGTTCCTGATTTTCTTTCATTTCTTTTTTAGCCACACGTTTCAAAAGGCTCTGAGGTGTCAGGTTTGTTGTTCTGATTCTGGTTCTGGTTGTGGAGAAGCATTCTTGAGTAAAGAAGTGAATCTGTGTGCTTTGAAAGCTGATGCACTGGAACTGTCTAAGGGGAAGTCCAGTGATTTTTCAAAACATGGCTGAGATGAAAACAAGGTCGTTTAGAGTAGTCTGATGTAGCCCAGTGCTTTGTAGAGAAGCTCACTGGATCACAATACCTGCAATGCAAATGCTGCCATTTAATTTACTATCCAGAACAGCCCATGAGCCTGTGTGTGTCTTCTGAGTTTTAGCTGTAATGGTGATAATGGCAAAATAGTGAAAACTGTGGTGAATCTGATCCAGTGTTGTTTTGTCTCAGAACTCCATGCATGTATGTTTCCACCATGCCGGGCTCTCAGAACTATCACAAAACATTAAAAAAAAATTGTTCCCCCTTTAATGGCTAGAGAGCATTGTTGCTATTAGATCTAATGGTTCAGTGATTCATTCCTCTTTGTTTTTCCACCAGGTTCACAGTGTTGTGGGCTCTGCTAAATGTTCCTGATTTGGGGGACTGTCCAAGCCTAAACGGAATCATCCCTCTACCCATCAGTAACCGAAACTGATAAAGCTCTTCTCTTTTAAAGAGGAGAGTGAAGGATTTTCCATATTTCCTCTATCGCCAAAACAATCTCAACGCCATGACGACTTCATCCTTACGCCGCTCCGTGAAGAACATTGTTAACAACTACACGGAGGCGGAGATCAAGGTGCGGGAGGCCACCTCCAACGACCCCTGGGGTCCTCCGAGCTCACTCATGATGGAGATCGCGGACTTGACCTTTAACGTGGTGGCCTTCACTGAGGTCATGGGCATGGTGTGGAAGCGGCTCAACGACCACGGCAAAAACTGGAGGCACGTCTACAAAGCGCTGACCCTGCTGGACTATCTGATCAAGGCAGGATCCGAGCGTGTGGCCCAGCAGTGCCGGGAGAACATCTACGCTATCCAGACCCTCCGCGACTTCCAGTACATTGACCGCGATGGACAGGACCAAGGAGCAAATGTGCGGGAGAAGGCCAAGCAGCTGGTGTCTCTGATTCGAGACGAGGAGAAGCTCAGGCAAGAGAGGGGCCAGGCACACAAAACCCGTGAGCGCATGGCTGGGGTCAGCAGCGCCACAGCCTACGGCTCATTACCGCCACCCTACCCGGGGCGCCACACCAGTCAGTCCACCACGGCCTCCCTGCAGCGGGACGAGTATGGTCGCTCTCGAGGCTCACCATCCTCCTACAACTGTGAGTAGCACATTGTAGTTTAAATCTTAGCCAATGTCATTGCAGCGCTTTAGGTACATCTGAAGTCTCACATCCCTCCATAATTCGCTTTATTTCAGCATTTTCAGAATCATTTTTATAGATACTCGATATATATATTTGACCAGAGCAGGGGTGCCCAAGCTTATCTACTTGTGGGGGTCAAAGAGGGGATGTGGGAAGGTGTTTTAAGTTGAAGATGCAAAGATTTTAAGCAGCATACACAAGATATTGTGACCTTTTCATTATTTATTGATTTTGTTTTGTGTATTTACATCGAGCAGAATGTGCTACATTGTGAGAGGAGTGCACAAATAACTCACACATCATATCACTTTATGCAGATGAGCTGAGTGGTGATCAATCACACTGATGTGTGGTAGAAGAAAAGAATTGGGATTCAATATTCCAACGCACATCAAGTAGAGAGAGTTAAAATTGTTGGAAATAAATAATGCATTACATTTTTTTTGAAAGTTTAAACAGTAATGAATAAAATATTAGGCCACTTTGGGTCATAGAACAAGCCTGCAAGCCTGCGCTTCCTATCTTGGCCGATTCTGATTGTGCATGTTATGTCATTACACTGTATTTTGTTACTAATACACTTATTTTAAAAGAAAAGTAAAAATTTGAACTTCATATAGAATATTTTTTTGTTTGTTCTCTCTCTTGGATGAGGAGTTGGGGACTGAGTAATATTCTGGGAGTTCAAATCCAACATTTACAAGGGCCAAATTTTGGCCTGTGTGCCTCATTTTGGGCATAGCCGGACTAGAGGAACTGTTTACACAGTACATAGATTGCATAGACATTACATAGATTGGTACAGCAATCTATTTTATAAATAGCCCAGAAATAATGCTGTGGCCGACCGTGACTGTTTGTCTTTACTGAATGTGTTTCTGAAAAGTTGTAACTAATACTAGCAATCCAAATCAATGCAGTTGAATCAGCACTTTCAGATCGATGCATTTTCCACTCCTAATAGCGCAGTGATACTATGAAAAGACCTGGGCCTCATGAGTAATCACATATGCATGCCACTGGGTCGGTTTTTGTGCCAGCAGGAAGTAAAGGTTTGTTTGGTTTTAAACAGGGTTGGGACAGTTCACACTACTGGAGACTGTGGGTTAAAGACTTTTGTTCGTTACCTCAAATGTAGTCCTTCATCAAGGGCATAGTGTTCATTTTAGTTTTGTACCGAAGCTGTGAAGCTACTATAGCTGGAAATGGAAGTTTAAAAAAAAAAAAAAAAAAACAACTAACCACTGCGGAAATCACCACTTGCCACTTCACTCAAACCACATTGATTTGCATATGTGGTTTCTGACACTGTGTGACATACAGTTAGTTATCTATCGTGGTGGACAAAATCTGAGCATAGCTTAAGACAGTTATAACCACATGGTAGAGCTGGGTAATGTGGCAAAAATGTAAGATCACAATATTACAACATTTATCCACATATGATATGCCCTCCTAGTATTTAGTTTTTCTGAGGTTTGATAAGTTGGTAGAGACAAACAAGCACTATTTGTGCCACATTCAAATGATATAGTCAGAAACTATTAGGCTAATATAATGAGAAACCCAAAGAAACAGAACTATTTATGCTCTTTATGTAATGATGCTTGTAGTTGGTCAATGTTCTTTAAGTATTGATGATACATACTATATACTCTGAAAGGCATGTTGTGACATAATCAGTCTACTCTGACCATGTCAGCAAGATTTCTGGCTGAACCATCCAGTTGCTTGGCCGAAGACAGAATTCAGTCAAATATGTTGATGTAGCTGGTTAGGGGCGGGCAAAATAGCAAAGAAAGACGTTTTCACGATGCACAATATCAAAACTATGAGTATAACGACTTTTATTCAGTGTTTTACATACTATACCGTACATTTAAACACACAGTGCTGAGGATGTCATGCTCAGAAAACTAAATTGGAAAATGATTTATGCTTTTTTAAGTAGTTTGCATGTTAACTGGTGGTATACTTATCTTTGTTAGCAGGGTTTGACAGAAATATTAACCTATGTGTTAAAGAGGTCATTGGAGGACTTCTAGAGTGGAACTGCACATTCCAGTTCCAAAAGATAAATGATGGTCATCTTTCTGCGTTACGGGAAAATGCAGTTGAGAATGCTACAGGCCAGTATAGTGCAGCTTTATTAGTGTTTAAATCAGTTGGGGGTGCAAGAAGCAAGGTGACCGTAGCTTATGCAGCTGTTCGTTTCTATCAGTGTTAACTACTTAAGATCAGTTTTATTGAGAATGCTTTCGTTTTGTCTTCCTGTTCACATGATCTGTGTGAGTTTCAGCTGTTGTTTTGGTAAAGCTTGATATGTTGTGCCACTGGAATCTTCCCATATTCCCCTTTCCACACCAATCTATCTGGAAGCTTTGAGTTATGGGTAGCTGACGTTCCTAATAATGATCCTAACAATGAATCTAATGATTATTTAGACGAATACAAAGACCTCACAGTTACAGGGAATTAAAGCAATGGTAAGTCAAAAACTCACATGTAAAGCTGCACTGAATAGGTTTTTTTTTTTTTGGGTAAGATTTTTTTTCATTGAAAGAAAAAGCACTAGAGAGTCAGAAAATGGAAATAAGCTGCTGCAAATCACTATGGAAAGCCTGAAATAACCATTTTAAAGTCAGTGGCGACTGTGGGTGAGATTTTCATATATTAGTGTCACATGCAGGATCAAAGTTTAGGTTCCAAATACAAAATCAGCATTATGTTGATGAAGATATGATGACAGTAGTAGGTAGTTCACTCATTCCTCCCAGGACACATTCTTCACCAGGTTTGAACTGAAGGAGTCTGAGGCACAGTTGATGTAACAAAATGTTCTTCTGCACGTTGCATGTAATTATACAGTACATACCCACAAGAGATACCTCAAATCCCCAAGCCTTACATAATGTAGCTTTAAACAGTTTCCCCTAATGAATCAGCCGAGATGTTCGGTTTTGTTGGTATTTTTGTTCTGGATCTACGACACTAATGTAGCTTACAAAATCTGTTTTTTTGGTGACTTCAGATATTTCAATCTATTTTTCATTGGTAGTAGTGAAGTAGTGAGTGTTCTCCCACAATTCAGCAGTAAGCCAGAAGTGTCGAACTTAACAGCCTGTCAGAGTTTTTCTGCTCAAGCTCATTCCGCACATACTTTATGGTGCAGGCTGACAAACCAGGCATGTTTGGAGCCACACTGGATTTTCCAGATTTGTGACATGTTTTGTAATAAATAGTGTATTACATAGTGTGCGGTGTCTGTAACACTGGAAATAACATGTGCATATAAAGAACCACTTTCAAGGGTAGACTGGGGCACATATAAACTCTTCAGAGTGCTTTTTTCCGCACCTCAGGCAACGGAGAAGTGGTTAAACTTTGACATGGAGCAAAGCGATTTGACTTTCAATTGGTAACCATTTATTCTGATATTACCCAGAAATGTACCGGCATTCTGAAGAAGCTGCATAGCTGGGATGCAGAGCTGGCTGTAACTGTGCGTAGAAACTGCTAAATCTGAATATTGTCTTACTGAGAAGGTTTAGTTTTGGGTAATCAGTTGGCCTGGTTCCATGTAGTTGTGGGAAAGTACTGCAGTTTCTAGCTCCTCAGTGCTGAATGCCTGGCATGTTTTTAAAGCAGGCGCTGAGTTTCTTTTCTCTTTCTACATGGCGCGTCTGCAGGCTTTACTGGGCTTTAGGGCTTATGGTCCGAAAGCAACTGTAACGTGATAGTTCTGTTAAAGTGACCGCTCCCTTAAAATTGTGCTCTGATTTACATTTATAATAACTAATAAATACAACTCACTTTCCAAACGCACATGCCTCATCTGCACAAACTGATCACAAAGTATTTCAAAAAATGGTATGAAGTGTTTAAGGTTTGGGAATACCAAAACTTTATGAAAGAATTATACACAAATTCCATATATAGACTTACCAGCCACTTTGTTGGGTACACCTCCTTCCATTTACACTTATTGTTCATTTTATCAGCTCTACCTAACATATAGGAGCACTTACTATGTGGGTGGTGGATCGTTCTCGGCACTGCAGCGACACTGACATGGTGGTGTTGTGTTGGGATGTCTTGTGCTGGTGTGAATGGATCAGACAAAGCAGTGACCGAATGACACTCTTATATCTTAAATATTTAATAATGCAGTAATTTTGAGAAATCTATGCAGTCCCTGTTCAGCTAAGCTGTAACGTGCAGATGATGATGGGCAGTTCTTTTCTGCGGTGATTTCTGGACCATACACCAGGTTTTAGGAAGCATGGCAATGGTAGGTGGAGGTGCAGGGCTGATGTCTGGCCCTCTACCCTCCCCTGGCCTGGTGTCCAGACGGGTCCACTGCCAGCCCAAACATTGACCTGTGTATGCTCAAGCCTGCACAAGGAAGAACAACCAACACCCCCCCACCTCCCACCTCAAACTGGCCCACACAGACACCCCATTGTTCTTACTGCAGAGTCAAAGAGGTTTGGGGAAGCAATCCCAGCCTGGGCATGGAACCGCAGTGATTCGGCTGCTACTACAAACTTAATATGCAGAGCCAGTGCCAGACTCACACTGGCATACTGGCCTTCACTGGCTTTCTTTCTTCAGTGAACAAATATAAGGTTGAATTGAGCTTTTTTTTTGCTTTCTCTCTTTTTCTTCTTTCTCTTCTTCTTTTTCTTCTTCTTCTTCTTTTAATTTTCTTACCATCATCTTCTTCTGCTTCTTCCTTTTATTCCTCTTCTTCTTTTTCTTCCCAGCTTCTTCTTCCTCCCCTCATCTGGCCCCTGATCTGGAGCAAGCCCGGCCGCAGACCAGCGGGGAGGAGGAACTGCAGCTCCAGCTGGCGCTGGCGATGAGCCGAGAGGAGAGTGAGAAGGTGAGCATCATACACTTTGAGCTACTACATCATCTGTATGTGAAGGAAGGGATGGCAGTCGTAGTTGAACTGTAGGGCTGCAAGATAAGGCCAAGAGCATGTCTTATGCAGTGATTATAACAGTACACATTGTAATAGATGTGCAGTAGGTTAATGGAGCAGTATGTACAATGACACAGTCTGTCGAATGCATACCGCAAAGTCCCTCCCAGTCTTTCTTCACTCCTCCCGTTTACTTAACAATAAGTGACTTGGTGAAGAAGCATTGAGTTCAGCATCAGTCTTCATCTCTTTACTCACCAGGAGTGTCTCTAGCGGTGCAAAGTAATGCCAGTGTTAACTGTAGTTATACTTACATTTCTGCAAAGTGATAGAAAGACGTCTTTGATAAACTGTCACTACTTGCATATGGATTATGTCATCTTACATGTTGCTCCCTTTAAAACTCATTCAGAAATCAGTAACATGGCTAAAGGTGGGCTACACTATTTTGAACAAAATAATTAACTTGAATAATATCTAAAAATCGAAATCTAAAATCTAAATCGGTGCGGCCAATCATTCTCGGAGTACAGAGTTTTTAAGCCATTTTGTGCCATTTGTGATTTTCACACAGAGGAATTTGTATTCCACATTTAACCCATCTGTGAAGTGAAACACCCACATACACACACACTAGTGAACACACACACTAGGGGGCGGTGAGCACACACACTAGGGGGCGGTGAACACACACACTAGGGGGCGGTGAGCACACTTGCCCAGAGCGGTGGGCAGCCCTATCCACGGCGCCCGGGGAGCAGTTGGGGGTTAGGTGCCTTGCTCAAGGGCACCTCAGTAATTACTGTCATTTCAGGGAATCGAACCAGCAACCCTCCGGTCACAAGGCTGGTTCCCTAACCTACAGCCCACGACACTTTTAAACACTTTAAAGTCACTTTAAAATCAGTATTAGCCTTTTTTAACTTGTTAGTTCCTCTCTCTGGTCATATTAAGCCCATTTCATCTTCATCATTTCAAAGCTAGCGTTTTTTTCATATAATCTTCTGTCAATATATAATGACCTTTGCCTGGCTCAGATGTCTTTTTGATTTTGTCACCAGAGGGTGGGGGGCAGGGTAATGATATTCAAGGGAAGTTTTTCAAAATTTCTAAATAATTAAATTGTTAAGGTGTAATCAGTCATTCAGAGTGGTCTGAAGCAAAGTGCTCCATTCTAGGGAAACTTGCAGATTCAAATTTCTTTACCATGGGGACGATAGTCAGCAGTTGTTGCAGTGTCTGTAACACTAATAAAACTGTTTACTTTATGACCACTGAACTACACCTTCTGAATTTATACCTCCAACGTCGGTAGTGCTTGGTGTTAATGTGGAAAATTCTTTGAATACAGTTCTTTTCTGTGTCACCCAGCTTGTACTTCTCTGCCATGTTTTAGGACCAAAACCTCACAACAAGCATAAATTCATAAAAAAATTAAATTCATAATTTAAATTCATTATTACATGTAATAAGCCTTAGTGAGAGAGCTTTTAGAGCCATTCAAATCTTTAGCCATCTAGTTCCTATCACCACCACTGTGAACACAGGTATGTGGCTGTGAAAGGTGGGATTGCGGAAGATCATACAGGTCTAATAAAACATATTGATGATGATAATATTTCACATAAAGCTCACACTTTAAATGTCTTTAAGACATTATTATGTAGTTTTTAAAGAAAGTATTCTAGTTTTTACACAAGGTTATACTACTGTTTTATCATTTTTGTTTGGTTACAGAGGATCGGTCACAAGCTGAATCTTTAATTTGCCAGCTGTCAACTGTCTGAATCAACAAATTTGCACAAATTTCACACAAGCATTTTATGGTGTGTTCTTGCCAATTGCTTTAAGAGACTGTAAGTTACATACACTCATCATCAAACGAATAGGTGCACAAAAAGTTGCACCCAGAGGGAATCAACTGCCAGGCTTGACATTTTCAGACATGCGAATGATTTCACACTCGACCATGAAAGTGACATAAGGAAGGAGGGGCCTTATCACTGTACCTGACTGACCCAACAGCCACGGTTACAGACATTCAGACTCCCTCCATGAGTAATCCTGTTAGTGGCAGGCACCATTGGCAGACGGCTGCACGGCACAGGACTACAGACCGTTATGACGACTGCCTTTAAAATGCCACATCAATGTGGTGAAGACTGCAATGGTGTTGTGGCAGACTGTCATGGAGTGACTCAGAATGGCAGCGGGTCATCTACAGTAACGAGTCCTGCACCAGGATAAATGGTTTGTTGTCGCACGTCACATGTCCAGAAGGCCTGGTGTGACTCCACCACCACCCCTACACCCATATCTGCAGGAACTGTGAGAGAATATTCAATCTGCATGAGATGGATTATCGCAGGACACCATTAGGAACCTCTACAACTCCATGCTGACACATCTGGCATATTGCATTAGCAAACATGGCGGCCTGATGCCATACTGACAGACACTACTTCTGTATGTGTAGCTCAATAAATATTGCCCATATCAGTCTAAATTTATCATCATTTATTGTTCCTGGTATGATTTAGTCCTTTGTTGCAGCTTATATTTAAAGTTATATATATATATATATATATATTCTAGTAATATTTAGAAATGGCCTATTTAGAAACTAAGGCTGTTTATATATATTTTAATTTATATATATATTTATATATTAACAGCCTTAGTGAGTCATTTAAGTGAGCTATTTCTAAATAATACTAGAATGTTTCAGATTAGGCAGATCTAGGCAGTTTTACAGTGTTGGCACCGTATTGGCATTAAGCCAATTGTTCTACCATATTTGTTGTACTGTGTAATTGTAAATAAACGTAGATTGAATATAGATTTATGAACTATCCCAGATATTCCAGATAAACAATTTCCCCTATTCTTTACCCTCAATCAAATTGGAAAGAGAACACTTCCTAATGCAGTCTTCTTTGTCTCTGATGTAGTCTGGTGTATCAATATCGGCAAGTGTAAATATAAAAATGTGTTGTCTTTATTGGCTAAGACTTAATAATGCAGTGAGTGTAGCGTAATGGCCTGTGTTGAAAGACTTCAGGCTGAAGTGCAGAGCTTTCACATAAGCTCAGTTCACAAATTGTAGTCATTATCTGACACTCATTGCTCATGAATGTGGGGAGAGAGCATTATCGTCCTTCATGCATTTGAACTGATGTTGCTGGGCTGTCAGATCTCACTGTGGCGAGCGTGGAACTGGACTGAAGCATTGATCCAGTGCTCATTAGTCAGCTCATTGAGCCATGATGAACGTTAACTCTCACTTTTCAACACACAAATCAGAACAGATTAAACTGCATGTGTTAGTTGCCTGTCAGAGTTATAGTATATTTAAGCTACTTTTGGTGAGAGCTTTTTTTGCTTATCTGTTTCTGTTACTGTTCAGAAATGTACTGAATAGGTATTAAGGACACACAGTATCGTTTACTCAAAGCACCCAAAACTGTATGAGTGTTAGTAACGCCCCCTTGTGGAGAATCTATAGCCTGCTACACTTAGGCCAGGCAAGCAGGCTTGTGAGGTGCTTTGCATCTGAAGCGGGCTTACTCTTATGGATATGTTTGATGAACAGTCAAAGTGATAAAATTAAATTAGCACACTTTTCCCTTTACAATGTAAGTATTGTAGTTGGGCACACCACCCCTAATCACATGCCCCATCTTCTCTAGCCACCTCCTCCTGTGGATATTGATGAACAGACCCAGCTCCAGATTGCTATGAGCCTCAGCAAGGAGGAGGCCCATAAGGTACTGCACTGCTGGGAACAACTGCTGCACCGTCCATCTCCCAACTTCTTTCCATCAGCTCAATGCCTTGCAGTTTCATTGTCCTAAGTTTGCGATTAACATCCCATGTCCTGCCCGCTTGCCTTTACCCTGACTTTTGCCTTTTATCCCTTGACCAGTATAAGAGCATGCATCCTTTCTTTTCCTAATAGATTCAGGCTGTTGGTTTCACAAACTAACTTGCAATGCATCTCTCTCTCAGACTGATGGGAAGAGATGCCTTCTTCCCTGTTCTGGTGAAATGGGCATGAACCCTTTGTTTCGGTGTGGCAAAGTGACACTTGTCTCTTTGCTGTATTTTGTCTGAGAAAACCCCATTTGCCATTATGCATGCCAACCAGCGTTCCAACCATGTCCCAACCTAATATTTTTTTTTCCTCCTCTTGTGACTGTCTTTTAAAGAAAGTGGTTCCTCCTCCTGGTGTTGCCTTGGAAATGGATGAGGAGACACAGCTGCAAATTGCCCTGAGCCTCAGCAAGGAGGAACATCAGCAGGTGTGATCTCTACCTCTCTTTCTCTCACTCACTCACTCTCTCTCTTTCTCTCTGTCCCTCATACAACTGTTTTCTGTATGGCCCCTGCTTAGTTGGTGGTCCTACTGTCAGGAGCTTGCAGGTCTATGGATGGGAGTCCAAAATAGTATAATTGGCCTCCTCTTTTCCTCATGCCTCACAGTGATTCTAGCCAGTGCTGGGGGTAATTAGCTGATGTAACAGTATTGGTATTTCACTTTTTCTTCCAAGCGTGTTGCCTCTTGGAATGATTTTCCAATACTTGAAGAAGATGGACATGTGCTACGCACATACGCTCAACACCAGTTGGAGTAACACTTTAAAGATATATATGTACTTTTAAATAAATTTAGCTTTAAGTAAGCTATTAATATTTGCTTTATTCAAGTCCTCTTCATTAATTTGACCTAGAGATGAACTTTAATTTAAATGAGGTGTGAGCTGTGAGTTTAATCTAGCCTGAATCTGCAGTACATGTGTGTCATTACAGCCTGACGGTATAATTGTGGAATGAATGGTCTACTGAACCTGACATCCTGCTGAACTTAGAGCTCCCTCAGTAATAGTAGTTGTGTTCCAGGCCAGTCAGTGTGTTTAGTAACACAGTGCTGAGGTGAACATTTGAGCTACAGTATGAAATTTCAGTTTTGCTGTCTGTGAGAATTTGAGAAAATTACACACATAATTCATCCCAAATCAGTGAGGCTGTCAGATCCCATACAGATTTCTACAGAACCTCCTCTGATCCAGCTCAGACGCGGCTTTTGAAATACGAACTTTTAGAAGAAGTCTTTATTAAAATTTAAATGTCTGTGATTATGAAAAACCAATGCAAGCAGGTGTGTCCACACTTAATGCTGGTACTGCATTTCCCTTGCCCTTGTCATGTATATATCTGTATTGCATCATAAAGTAGACCTGAAGTAGCGATCATGGTGCAACTAAAGTCAGAAGCCTTTTCACAGACTTTGGCAAACTTTGTTCTTTTTGGTTACAGTGATTTCACCATTTTGTGTTTAGGGATGAATGTCTCTATAGGGGTCTACATAAATGCCTGTTTAATTTGAACTTGATCTGAAAAGTCATGCGGCACAACCTCACTGCCTGTCCTTTTCCATCTCCATTCCTACTCCTGCTTTCTGTGACAGTTTTGTGTAGTGGAGGAATTTACTGAATTGTCCTCGTTTTACTTTCTTTACATCTTTGAGCAGAAGAATTTAGGAGATGCATTTACATTACAGCACTCGCTTGTGCTGGCATTTAATAGTCAGGCATACATGGTGTGTATGAAATTAGTCCCAGTGGTTGTTCATGAACGTACCTTTGGTCTTGACATGTCTCCTGTGTCAATGTTTCGTCTGCGGGTTGCTAGGAGCAACGGAGTCGCCAGGGAGATGAGTCGCTGCTCCAGAAGGCTCTTGAGGAGAGTAAACGAGAAATGGAGGCCAAAGGAGGAGGGGTATGACGAAACGGCCGTTGAACTTTTGCTTTTGTCTGGTTGGTGTCATGATGGTGCAAATAGGTATATAGGTACTGCATATTACAAATACAATAATGAACTTGAACTCATTTAGTTTTTCAGCTAAAGAATGTAAAATATTTTTGTTGTAATATAAAAATAGGCTCAATTGTTAAGATTTTTATGTAACTTCTATGTTTAAACTTAACAGCAATCATCAGCACAAAAGTTTTAAAATCTGAGAGGTTCTCCAGGTAAAATAATTAGCTATTAATTAGTAGCTGCAATTAATTGCTAATTGCAACTGCTAAGTAACTACAAATATACACTGTCTGGCCACAAAAGTCACCAACTAATATTTGGTTGGACCACCTTTAGCTTGGATTATGGCTCACATTCGCCATGGCAACGTTTCAGCAATATTATGCAACTTCATATTTTTTGTCATTTTTGTCTTGTTTGTTGATCCCGTTTTGATGACGGTAGAGTTGAACCTTTCTGTAAAGTCTTCTCCAGCACATCCCAAAGACCCTGAGACGCTCTTTGATTGGAACTTGATAAACCTTGGCATTTTCATCCTGGAGTAAGCCAGTTTCAGGGAGGAAAAAATCCATTGATGGGATGATGTGGTCAATTAGTACATTCCGGTAGTCAGCAGACTTTATTTTATTGCTCATAACGTTGCTGAGCTACGACCTGACCAACTGAAGCAACTCAAGATCATAAGCCTCCAGAGGCTTGTACAGTGGATGCTATGCATGATGGGTGCATCAATTCATGCACGTCCCTTCTTACCCTGACATACTGAACGCTCTGGAATAGGTTAAATCTGGACACATCAGTCCACATGTCCTTTATCCGTTGCTCCAGAATCCAATCTTCATGGATAATAACAAGCGATTTTCCCAATCCTGCAATTTCCCATCGCATTCTACATGTGGAAATGCTCTTACTTACTTTCACTACTAAACACAGTCATGAGTTCTACTGGTCATTTTTACAATTCAACTTTGCTAAGTGGTAAAGTTTTTTCTGGCCGTTTCTGACCATTTTTTTGATGCAGGCCAAAACTTCAACTCTTCTAAAAACAGTAAAGTAACATCTTTTCCACGTCTTCCCACCGTTGTTTAAGAAATGAGAAAGTACCACATCAGTTTGGCTTTAAATTTGTTGTTACTAGCTGAAAATATTTATCACCACAGTAATCATCCAGTCAAAGGCTCTTAAGGATTTGCTTAATTAAATCCAAATGGCAAATCCATTTTGTTCAGGCAGTGCAATACTGATATCTCTGATGTGACTTTCAGTTGAGGTGAAGACAAACACTCACACTATGCCCAGATAATGAACTTCTAAAGATGTAGTTCACTGTACCTCTGGTGTCTTGGATCAAATTTCTCATTAATTTGAAAGTACATTTTAATCTTGACCGTGAATAATGATTAATCAATGTTGCAAGCGAATAATTAATATTGGCTTATAATATTAAGTATCAAAGAAGTTCAGACCTGGATTGAGGTAAGTCACTTCTTGAGTCACTAATAGCCCTTTTTCACCAAGGGGGTTTGATTCTGATTGGTGCATCTAATTTTTAACTGTTTGGGACAATTCCAGTCAAAAATAACTAAGTTTGGAACCCAGAAAGTTTATTCCCAGCTGGAACCAAAGAATACTAGTTTCTTCAGCACTAACTGTGATGACTTCTGTGGGCGTGTCAGTTGTTGAGGAAAGAGAAGGCAACAATGGCAACACCCAGCGGTCTGCTGAAGAAACTCTTCCGTCTTCTTCACCAGTAGTTGATCCAGGCTTGTTTCTTGGATAAAGTCCTGTCAAGCACATCATAGCTTCAGATAACAAGCCCTTCATTCTATAAAAACCTTTAATCAGGACAGAACTGAAACATAGTATGTGTGGTGTTTAAAGGAAAGTCACAGAACAACTGGAAACATCTGGTTATTCTTTACTAGCGTGATACCTAATTCAGTTGGAGTTTTATGAAGTGGTAAAGGAATGTGGCTGTTTATAAAACTTAGCCTAGGTTATCTGACAACTTACCACCCTACATGCCAGCCAACCATATCAATTTATTTTGCCTCGTTTCTGTTTCATCACATTTACTGCATGTAGCGTTTCAGTTCTCTTCATCAGGCTGAATGTTTTTCTGCAATGTAAGCCTTGTTATTTAAAGCCGCATCAAACCATATGCTACTGAGAGCTGCAGGAGGATGGCATTTTGGTAATGACTGTGCATGACCGTAACTTACTTACAAAACCTGCAGATAAAGTCATGCAGATAAGGCTGGAGATGATGCAATCCCCATCTCGGCTCATTAGTACTAGAGATCTAGAGTAGTTTTAGAGATCATTCTTTACCTAAGACACCTATACGCAGCAAATGGTTTTTCTTTTAACGAAAACACTGGACGAGAACCAGAGACGGGGCTTTATCCGTCTTATTTTTTGGCACTGCAGTCTCCAGATGACCCCAATGCACGGTTTGTGTGACTACTCGGAAGTGTGCTCCGAGTGGTGAAGGATGACCTATAAAAATCTCTTGTCTTAAAGTGCTACTTTCTCCCCTCCCCTGGCAGTCTGCCATGCTGGATCTGGTGGATATTTTTGCTCCAGCCGCCGAAGCACCCCCTGGTGCCAACGCATGGGATATGTCTGGAGCTGGTGCCCAGGCTCAGGCCCAGGCTGCAGGCCCACTGAGGTCAGACCTGTGGGATTCTCTGGGTAAGGCCTTCTAACTCCTATATTGAATGCATCGTTTTCACTCTGCTGAAATCATTAACTTTCAGAAATCATAAATTAGCTTTATCATTTTTTTAAAAACACTTTTTTTAGACCCTAGTGCTTCTAGCCGTGTTGTTGGTAGCCCTTGGATGGCCCCTATGGGATCTAGTGTTCAACCTCAGCCCTGGGACCATCAGCAGCGCCCTCCTGACCCATGGGAAACTCCACAGAACACCACCAGTCCAGTTCCCCAAAGTCAAGCATGGCTTTCACCTGCTCCACCTGGTACAAACATGCTATTTCCTAAAAGTTACTAACAAATCTGTACAATGTATATATCACAGATGTATATATCACAGATGCTGTACATGTCTTATTCATGTAATTGTGTGGCTTGTTTTAGGAGCTACAGGAGTAGATCCCTTCTCTCCCCCTATAGCAGACGATAAAGGTGCTGCTGGCCCTGTCAAAAGCTCATCTCCACGCCCTGGAAGTCCCTCAGGTAATGAGAACTAGGAATTTAGCCTAATGTAATTAATTTAGGCTTAAACAGAATCTCACTGACTTTTTTATATTGGGTAATAATGAGCATTATTTGTCTTTACTGTTAGATGGAGATCTTTTTGATGAGGCCATGGATGGAGGACAAGTGGATGTTAACGGTCGTAGTGAGGAGAGCCCAGAGTTATTTGATTTGTCACGCCTGGGAGAAAGTCTAGCGGAACCCACACCTCGAAGCTGTCATACTCCAGAAACCTTCCTGGGCCCCGCTGCTGCCTCACTTGTCAACCTGGACTCTTTGATCCCTTCGAATCCTGCTCCTAAGAATTTAAACCCATTTTTAACAGGTGAGACCAAAAGGAATGTTACAAACATGTGGTTAAACATAACTGGGGGATAACTGTCTGAAGTTGCTTGGACAGAAAAACTGGAAATCCAAACAATGCCCCAGCCATCTGTTGTCAGGATTGAATTATGCAAAACTGGACGTGCTCTGCACAATGATAACATTGTTCCCTTCTACTGTTCAGTGCAATGCTAACCAGTTTGTTAGCTGTATAGCTCACACTACAAAATTGGACAGAACTGGGTAGCATTCTCCTCTAGTTGCTTTCAGCTCCCGGTGGCTAGCTCCAGGTGTCTCAGGCAAAGCATGTGCTAGCCCTCATCCTGTTGGGTTGGTAGCTTCTGTGTGATAAAGGCAAGACTAGTTAGGAATTGCCAGTGACTACATTTGGTGTTGCGATAAAGTCCCCCCTTTCTCTTTCCCTTTAGGTATGAGTGCACCTTCAGCCACCAATCCATTCCAAAGTGAACCGCCCCGACTCTCTCTTAATCAGATGCGTCCCAGCTCTGCATCCCCTGCTCCCACCTCGCTGCCATACAGTGCCTCTCTGCCCCTGCCTGCCAGTAACCAGCCTTCCTCCTTACCAAGCTCCCTCACCCAGCCTGCACAGGGACCCATGGACATGCCTGGAAACCTGCCTCAACCACTGCTACCCCTGTCATCGACATCCACACTTGGACAGCAAGACCACAGTCAGAACCCATTCCTATGAGGGCCAGTGTGAGCAGTGCCAAAACTTAGCCCAAACGTAAGCTTGCTGGCCCAAGTAATAACGCCTGCAATTAAGTGACAATTAAACCACAGCCTTGGTTGAAAACTGGAATTCCCCATTTAATGACACTACTGTTTTATATTGGCTTAACTCTTTTGATAGCCTGCCGGGTTTGCTTTTTGCTACTGCTGCTTATCTTCCTTGACAGAAGACTCGGCACTACAGGAAGACCCAGCTTTTTATAGTAATTTACAAACAGATGACACAAGTAAAGGAAGTTATGAATTCATGATCTATTCCTATCTTAATTTCTGCCTTCAAACTGTTCTGCTTTGTAGGACTATATGTAATGACCATTAACATACATTGATTTACAGTACACTATTAAGCCTAGGTCAGAAACCTGTTGTTTGCTTTCTAGAGCTGCTTTGGTATTGCTCCATTAATCTAAAATGCCTGACTTCCTGCCCCACTCTCCTGTTACACACTAGTGACTGATGCCTGAATTGAACAGCATGAAAGCTAGCCAACAAACTCATCCAGATAATGAAACACAGTCAGTCAGGAGTCTCTGACCGGTGGTCCAGATGCAAAGCACCACTGTTACAGTGGCCAGTTACTTGGGAACAAAGTCTGTTTTTTGTTTAGTTTTGTTTTATGAGCACTGAAATTGGCTGCTACATGAATATACTACAATAAGGGAATGGATTTATTGAGGAATTTGGACTGAATAGCCACATGCCAACAATGTACGAATGGAAGACCGTGTTACATATGAAACATTTCTCATCAAATATAGGGATGAAAATGCAACTTGGATCTGATGTGTGTTTTGACATAGTATATATTTATTTTTCTTCATGGGCATGCGTGTCATGTGTCTCATCAATTGCTTCTTGAATCTCAAAATCCGGACCAGTAGCTAAAATTCGGGAACATCTGGAAAAAATCTGAAAGATCTGCTTTTCTGATTCTCAACCTGATTAAGCATCGTCTTGATCTGTTTTGATAGCCGACCCAAAATGGGGGGAAAAACAGATCCAACTAAACAAATCAACAAGATTTGCTGTTTAGTTTTGGATCACATGTTGCATTATTATAATCCACATGTAAAAAAAGTCAGAATTTGATCACCTCATTCTCCTCATATCACATTATCGTCTTGCATGAGCATGGAGTGGAAGTGATCATTACGTCGGGAGGAAACACAATTTCAGCATTCAGGGTTTCAGTATTACATCAAGCTGTTTTGACCATGATGTGAGATTACAATCATATGACATCCCATCTCATCCTTCTCCCAGATGTTGGTAGGATCCGTGAGGTAGTGTTCTGATTGTGTCCGCTGTTTGAGGAGTTCAGGGGCCTGTCTCTGGATTTATGGTTTAACTAGATTTTAACCAACTTTAGGTTTGGCTACATCTAACCCTGAATCTTCTCTTTCATGAGAGAATCACTTTTTTCTGCCTAGTGGCAGGTGAAATCTGAGTTTTCAGCTCTTCCACCAGTCAGGCTGAACATATGTCCAATCAAGGCCAGCCTTCTGGTGGAGGTGAACTTTTTTTTTTGGTTCCTTTTTTGTTATTCATTATGTCTGTGATGTGAATTATGTGAAAAAAACATAAACACAGATATTAAGAATGTAAAGCAGCTATTACGCCAATAACGATTAGCATTGTGGCAGTGCCAACAGAGTTGCTTTTTACTGTTATACATGCTTTACTTTCTACTAATGTAGTAGATTTCTTTTTCTTTCTTTGAAAGATGGTCCACGTGACCCTCATCCTCTTTCACTCAGCTGGCTTGGCTGTGCACCATTACACTTTCATATATATGGGCATAGCTTGATTATTTTAATGTGAGTTAACAGATAAAGTTGTTAACCACCATCATCATGAAACGAGTGAACCAGGACCCCTGTCTGAGTTTAATGTGCTTTGTGTGACAGGCCCCATGTCAGTCAGGTTGTGTTGAGTCCAGCCAGTTAAGCACTTCTTGAAGGCCCTCACCAGAACGAGCACTAAGCTCCAAAGTTGTGATTGACTGGGGAGCAGAGGCAATGATGTCATCCATCCTGAAAAGGGATTTCATTTCACCAAGAGACATGGTGCATGGAAGGTCCCTAGAAAGACAAAGAGGAAGAGCTTGCAGTTAGACACACGTAACACTGAAATTCATATCACCAGTGCTGTTTCCAGCCCGAGCTTCCAGGGCATTTAAGAAGTCACTGGTTTTACTTCTTCACCTCTTGTTGAACAGCACAAGCACAGAGGCAGCCCGAAGTGGCTCAGCAGCGAGAACGGACAGCAGCTGGACACAGGATGAGGAAATCTGTGTGATGTTGGCAGAGTCCACCATAAACTGAAGACATGAACACAACAGAGCTCAGTTTCTACAAAAGACATTTGGAATGTAAGAAATCTTGGCCATGTTTATTTTTTTCTGAAAATGGTATCAAATGGAAACAGTAAAGATAACTAACATCTCAAAATAAATGTTTTTTTTAACTGTCCAAAGTAATTAAACTATATGATGATATTCATGATGTTGACACTGCTATAAAATATTAATATTTCTTTTCTCTGTGATCACTTGCGTAGTTTTTCATACAATCCAGCCCCTAATGGTTCCTTGTGTGACCACACAGCGTATTAAAAATAATGCTTGTGTATTAAAATCAAGTTTTCTTAACTCTTACAATAACTGATGAACAGTCTACAAAGTAGCTTGGCCAGATGGGGCCCATGCAGCCTCCTAACTCTCTGACAGTCACCCTCTTTTTCCTGAGGGTCAGGTCTGTGAGGTTTGTACCAACCTATTGGGGGGCGAAAAAGACAGAAGGGTCTTATGGGTGGGAAACAGTAAAGCATGTAGTGCAGGGTAAATAGTTTTAACAGACTGTTCTAAAGTTTGCCAGACGGTGTCTTACAGGTCTTACCCTGTTCAGTCAGAGAGCTAACCTGTCATCTGACTTGGCTAATCGGACAACATTATCTTACCGTGGGCAGCGTAACAGGTGGTTCACCCAAATCTGTCCCATCCCGCAGGCACAGCTGTATTCCCAGCTAAAGAAAAGCATGTTAGGACGTTGGAAGTTTAGTTAAATGACATAACTCAACGTTACCCTGCTAATTAGCTATGCAAGTTAGCTAGCAATGTCGATTACGTTTCTAGTTGAATGAAACATTTGCTCAAACAATTGCTCTAGTTTACTCTTGCTTAGAAGTGAAGCAGATGAACAGCTCATCAGTTAACTTAGACTTAACTCACAATAGCTAGCATATACCGTTAGCTACTTAGTACTTACTATTAACACAGCTAGCTAGCTAACTGGTCTAATGAAGGATATTCTGTAGCCGTTTCAGCAGCAGCGTTTTCCCCACGCCGGTTGCACCCAGTAATAAGCACATAACTGCAAATATCAAGCTCGCGCTTTGCTAATTATTAATAAAAATAAAGAATAAATAACTGTTTAGAGTACAGGAGCCTCACAGCTAGCGAGGAGCCACATAAAAACACAGCCTCCTCAGTCTAGTGATGGAGAGCTGAGGAGTCTGGTTCCGGAAGTACAACTTATTCATAACTGCCGTAGAAATGTAGATATTATTATTATTTTATATAGCCGACACAGACTTACCGTAAGCTACGAGCCAGTGATGTGATGAAATATGTTCTAGTTTCGACGTTGTTTTCGAGAAATCCTGTTTTATTCCGAGAATGCTGGTAAAGAACTACATTTCCCATACGCCCTAAAGAGCGCTCCACCAATCAGAGACGTGCCTGTTACCACGGTGATTCAAACAGTGACGTCCGACATTAAGCACAGCAGCAGCAGCAGCGCAGTTTCACTCTCAGATGTGAAGTGTTTATTAGGGATATAGAGAAGACAACAAGTCGGTTTCATCAGAGTGATTATGAAAGCGAGGACTGTGGGATTAAGGTTTACACCACACAGATCATAATGTCACGCCGCAACATACTTTACACGATTTAAGGACGAGAATGTCCTGAATATGCTTTTATATAACAGGCTACTATGTTACAAGCTAACGTGAAAGTGTGCGCTTTCTTTCACGGGCTGTCTGTGGAATGACAGGAGTTAGGAGAATTCAAAGAAGAAGCCGTTTCAGCCTCACTGACATGATAAATCCAGTAAAGTAATCAAACACAAACACATTAATAGCCCACTATAACTAGCTATTTTCACAAAGCCAATTTTGGCTTTTGTATTAAAAGAGCATTACTAAATCAAATTGTTTTGATGTTGACCACAACATTTTTTTGGCTTCTGGTGGTTAGCAAACAGCACACTCTAAAGGACATGATCTCACGCTTAAACATTTAAACATCTTTTATCTGCCACTAAAACTTTGAATTCAAACACTGGCGTGCTGACACCAAGTTAAAGGCTTGAGAGATAGCAACAATTGCTGGGCAGATTTGGAAGGTAGAGAAAAGAGTTTGCCGGAGGGCATATGATTTGATTGGCCATATTACAGTGACAACACTTCCAGAAAACAATTAAAAACTATTTTCCCATTTGACTGTATAAGCCCGTGATCAGTCTGGCAATTCTTAGGTGTTAGAGGGGGAATAAATTAATCTAAATAAATAAATTAATCATTAAAAAAAAGCCAATCAGAGACCGTGAATTACAAGGGGACCCCTAAGCCTCAGCCCAAGTAAGCTCATGCAGTAAATCGCCCCTGTCTGTAGAGGATGTGTGAACTTGTTATCACTTGTAAGATCAGCAAAGCATCTATTTTTAGGAACGCTCAAACTTTTGCATATGACTGTACATTCTAACAAGTAGCTGTTGCATAACAGAAGTGTTTCTGAATCTTGGTTTAGGTAAAGCTTTGGTCTTGTTTGTTGCATTTCCTTGTTGTCTTATTGATTTACTTTACTTCCTTTAGTTTATTTTATCTTTAATCCACACAGCACTTCTCGAAAGATGTGATGATTATGAGAATACCATAAATAAGCACTGTTAGCACTGGTGAAGGGTGATGAACTCTCTGGGCTTTGCAGTTTCAGTGTTAGAGGGAAGTAGCTGTGACGTAGTTTCGCGTTAAATTTAAGTGCTTGAGACGAGAGAGAGGAAGAGAAGCAGAATCACACTCAGAACTGACATATAGTTATTTAAAGATAGACAGATGGACAGAATAAGTTAATAAAATGTGCCATAACTGTTGCACAGTCCACATTTTAAGATGTATCAGCAGAGAGGTGTGGGTTTGACCACTTTCACTGTTCACTCTGGTATTTTGCCACAGCAGGACAGGCAGATGAAGGCAGGGTCTGAGGTTTGAGACAGTTTGACAGATACTGGAAGGTCAGGGAAAGTGGTCGAGCAGAGTTCAACTGCTTTCCATTCAGTTAAATCAAGTGCCTCTACAACATTGGCAAGGCAGCAGCAGGAAGAAGATACCAAGACTGTTTCAGCTCACTGGGTACAGTTAACCTCCTGTACAGACCTCTTCAGCTGAATCAGTCTCATGTATAGTTGTGCCTTTATACTGAACCTGCTTTCTTTCTCCTCACCATGAGACGCACATATTTTCTGTTTCTGGGTGAGTCACTTTCCAAACATAGCTTGTGTGGATGTGGTGGTGGTCACTGGCACTAATGCTGAGAAGTTTCTCCTTTTCATAGTTGTGCAGTTATGAAACAGCTTTTCATGTGTTTCTGCAGTAAGCTGTCAGTGTTAACACAGTCCAGAAAGTTTTCAGGTGAGTTGGGGAGCAACTTAAATGTTTTCAGTGACTGCAATCACTGAATAAAATCTGAATAACTAAGTAGTTATGTGAAGAAACTTCATCTTTGAGGGAGAGGAGAAAATCTAAATGAAGGTCTAAATGAAAATAGCTAGCTTGGTGTCTTTGCAGTGTGGTCAGGAGGAGAGTTTTTTTTAACTGATCCTGCTCAGGCTCAGTATCCAGGTCAGGACATAAATATATAATCCTTCAAACAGACTCACTGTTAGATGGATGACTTCTGAAAACCAGCAGCAAACCTTAACAAGGTCAAGACAAACCAAAGCAAGAGAAGACATCGATGCCTCTGTGGTCAGGCTTGATTTAACTTTGTGTGGGCGTAGGTGCAGTGGCTGTGTAAAGAGCTGGGGCGAAAAAATAAAAAAGCTATGATGCACCATGTACACTTTCTGGCCAAAAGTATTGGGACACAACTCTTAATCGTTGAATTCAGGTGTTTTATTCTGTCATTTTTTCCTCACGTGAAGGGCAACTAATAGGGCACTTTGCTTTTTGTTAGCCACTTAAAAGTGCACTTTATCCACACTTTTTCAACCATCGGAAGCGACCCCCTGAATCTCACTTTGTGTATTTGTTTCCTCAACTGTGCTTCTGCTGATAAGCTAATGATGATGAATAAAGGATTTTTATTTTTTTTTCTTTTTATTCGAGTGGGTTATGTAGCTGTTTGTGCAAATTCATAAAGCCCAAAGTACATGCCAGAAGTAGAAACTTACTCCCACAGAATACACTTTTCTCAGCTGCCTGCTGAGCCTTGATGTACAGCATAACTAAAATAACAGTAAAGATATTTTCTTTGCAGGTCTTCTGCTAAACCTAGAAGCAGACCTTACTGCATCATGTGAAACAGGATTTGTGAAAGTAAGGAAAGAATGCAAAGGTATGTACGATACATGCTCCCCTTATTAAATTTTTTAATTGTCATATATTAATATGTATGTATGTTGAGGCCTTGTGCTAAAATAAAAAGAAATTCAAGCTTTCCCTCATAAATCTGCAATCAATACCCCACAACAAGAAAATAAAAACAGAATTTTAGAATTTTTCAGCAAATATATTGTTAAGGAAAAATTAAAATATTTCACTGACATAAGTATTCAGAACCTTTACTCAGTACTTAGTTGAAGCCCATTTGGCAGTGATTACAGCCTCTAGTCTTCTTGGGTTTGCACACCTATATTTGAGGAACTTCTGCCATTTTTCTATGCGGATCCTCTGGGGGACCATCAGTGGACAGCCATTTTCAGGTTTCTCCAGGGCTCTGGCCGGGTCACTTAAGGACGTTTACAGAGTTGTCCCTAAGCTACTCCTGTGTTGTCTTGGCTGTGTGTTTAGGGTCATTGTCTTGTTAGAAGGTGAAGGCCTGAGTGCTCTGGATCAGGTTTTAATTAAGAATATCTCTGTACTTTTCCTCTAACCTGGCCAGTTTCCCTGTCCCAGCCGCTGAAAAACAACCCCACGTCATGATGCTACCACCACCATGCTTGATTGTAGGAATGGTATTGGGCAGGTGATAAGCAGTGGCTGGTTTCCTTTATGACACTTAGAATTGAGTCCAGTTTAATCTTGGTTTCATCAAAACAGAGAATCCTTCAGGTGCTAAGTGCTCCAGGCGGTCATGTGTCTTTTACTGAGGAGAGGCTTCTGTCTGACCTTTCTGCCATAAAGCCCAAATTAGTGAAGTGCTGCAGTAATGACTGCAGTAATGACTGAGCTGCACTGCAGTTAATCCAATTAAACAGACCTAATTAACTATTTGTAACTAAATGTGTTGTTTACTGTTGTTTTTGTCATGCTGAGCTCCCCAGTGGATAGATGTTTGTTTTTGGACATGCTCTGTTTTTTTTTTTTTTAACAGATGAAGATGAGTGTTTGTATGAAGACCTAATATGTGGTGATAACGCAGTTTGCTACAACACAATTGGTAGCTTCTACTGCCAGTGTAAAACAGGATTCCAGGAACATTCAGGGAAAGTTCATTTCACACAGGACAGCGGCACAGGATGCAAAGGTCAGTAATGGCACTACACAGTGGCCTGTTCCTGCCCATGTGGTTCAGCAGAAAAAATCCTGAATCTGAATCTCTGCTCTGGTTCTTTTCACAGACTTAAACGAGTGTTCACACTTTCCTGGTATCTGTGGCCTCAATTCTGCGTGTTATAACACAGATGGCTCCTATTACTGCACATGCAACGACGGGTTTGTTACCAGCAACAGACAGGAGAGATTTAATGGAAGCCAAGCGGTTACATGTGATGGTAAGACAAAATAATGCTGACCTGTTGTGTGGAAGGTTTACTGTTTCTCTAATAATCCCCTGCAAAGGACTGTTTCCACTCAACTGTAGATAGACATCAGACTGGGAAGGCCGGTTAGAGCCCCGGAAGACGCAGCCGTCAGAGTATGGTTAACTGAATAAAGGCAGAGCTTCCATGTACAGTCCAACACCCTTCAGTGCAGTCTCGCTCTTTATACTGTCTACAGCGCTAGCAGCTGAGCATACAGAGTGTGGCTTGCTACCGTCCAAGGAAGGTGGTATCGTCAGATATGACACACAGCGATATGAAGATGCAATGATATGATGATATGGCATAAAGAAGGGTAATATGGAAGATGGTATGATATGATATGGTCTACAGAAATAAAGGAGAGAAAATAACCATAAGATACTGCCTATAAAACATACACTTAACATTCAACTGAATTCTGTGCTAACTAACTGCATCTCGGTAGAACATGCTAGCGTGGTCGTGCTAACATGTAACAACAGGCTATTAAACGCATGGCGATTACTACTGAACTTCGTATAACAAACGAATTACTTCTGATACGAATGACTCTTACTAACGGGCACAGCAAATGACTCACTTGAGATCATTCACGCATATCAACGTCCTCAACTCTCTGTGCTTGGTCCGGGTGGGAGCTAACACTGAATCCTCAGCCTTCACAACACCTGTATTATTAGGATCAATCTACTGCAGTTGAAATAATTGAAAAATGTCTCTCATAGTTACTGTTGCTACATCTGTCAAACTGTCTGCTCAGTACATCTGTACAACATACTAAAAAGAGCACAAAGAACAAATTAGAAACACACATACACATATATTTTAAATACGCATACATTTTACATAAATACAAGAACTTACCAAATGTTATTATAAACATAATACATATACATATAATATACATATACATTAATACATACATACATATAATGCATGAGACAAGTCTCCATCTAGTCCTTGCACCAAACAGCTCCAGTGTTAGCTTTAGCTATCTATAGCCAAAGCTAACACTGGAGCTGTTTGGTGCAAGGACTGAATGGAGACTTGTCTGATGCATTATATGTATCTCACATATAAAAGTATGTCCATATGTGAAGGTATTATGAAGGACTGTAATCAAACCTATAATGATGTTGTTGTGTAGGAGTGCATTAAAGGGCCTAACTTGTGTCTAGCATTTTATCCTTTCCCCTGAAGTCCACTGGTGGTGATGATGATGTAAGTAAATGTAACTTGGTCATTTTCCAGCCTCTCGTTTATTTATTTATTTATCCTTGACATTAGTTACCTCTTACATTAGTGAGTCCTGGTCAAGAGGGCAGCACACAACAACTAAGAGGACAATCAACAGAGCTGTTTTTGTCATTGTGCCACTGAGCCATCATTGGGCGATATGTAAACGAGCTCTGTTTTGATTGGCTGTCATATATTGTGACTCATTCAAAAGGCAGGTTAAAACATTTCTTATAACTCCAGCATGAATGGGCAAAGCTAAACAGATGTAGGAATAAGCAGTTTATTATTATTTATTATTATTATTATTTATCGTTAGACAGTATGTAAAAATGAGTACTGAATAAATACAGTAATCCAGAGAAAGTTTATCTTACAGTCAGTATACATGTGCCTGTTAAAAGTTTTAATGCTGAGTTGTGAGTATTAAGTTTAAAATCTTTTCAGCTTCAGGAATGAAATAAAAACAGTAAAACCCTCCAAATGATCAGAACTGTTCAGCAGAGCTACACATTGCCCTAAAGCCCATTTCTAATAATCCAGATATATGTATTGCTACCACCGTTCTCACTGCAGGTTTTTCCTTCCCTTAACTGAGAAAGCAGAGTCTACAGTCTAGATGGCTGTGATTGGCTGAGAAGCATGTTAATGACTATTTTGCAAAAGGCATGTGATGTATCGTGAAATAAAGTGAGATCTGACTGAATAGTGTTGTCTTTATGGTCTACTAACAGATCGGGATGAATGTTTGGAAGATTCAGAGATTTGTGGACAGCATGCAAAGTGTATTAACACCATTGGTGGATACAACTGCACCTGTGACCAAGGCTACAGGCTGGCATCAGGAGAAACTAACTTCTCTGGAAATGGACGTCGTGAACGTAAGGAGGTTTTCTGCCTGCATTTTACCCTGGAATATTATGCCTGGACCCCATGTATTACTGCTTACATGAGTTAATGTAGGCACTTTCTGTTTTTGATTGTTTGTAAGTGTAAATGCAGTAGCGAAAATCAGGCACTCCATAGAATAGAGTAGTTATTGTGATAACAAGTGCCATCACTGGAAATAACTGTTGTATATCCTGTAATAATAATGGGGTGTCCGCTACAGGCTCTGTGTTTCAAAAGGTGTTCAAGGGAGATTGTATGCAAAGCCAGGACCTTTTGTTGTAGTTGTGTTTATGTGCTGGCTGTGTTTTATAGTGTTCTGCTGTGGGTTAATTAGTGTGTGTTTTTGTGTTCACCTCCGGTGGATGTTGCATGGCTACAGGTGAGCTTCTCCATTATTGTTGCTGTGATTCAGTGGCCTTTTCTGCTTTGTTCAGTAAAAGAGCAGTCTCCTTGAGCAGGAAAACAGCTTCCTCTGGTTCTTCTTCTTAATGAATCCACTAAAATGCCTCTGAACAGCGGCCTGTTCCCGTCAAAATGGTTCAGTAAAAAAAAAAATAATCTAAAAAAATCTTTTTTTTCTGTTTTTTTCACAGACATCAGCAAGTGTGCAGAGAACACTGGTATCTGTGACCCCAATCCTGAGATTCATAACACTGAGCGGTCCAATTTCTGCATAAACAAAACCCTTCCCAGCAACGGAGGAGACATAATTAATGCGGACCATGTTGAAGTGGCAGGCTTACTTTTGTTTTCTTTGCTTTTTTTGGAATTCACTGTTTACTGAATTTATGGGCTGCATGACATTGACATAAAATGTGAGGTTCGATAAAGCTGTCTGATATCATGATGATAAGAAAACCAATAGATTACGTATAAAATAATGTGCCTCTGTCTGGATGTAATGAAGGTGCAGACATTTCTTCCATGTATAAATAGAAATCTGTCTCTGTATATTTGGTAACTGTCTGTTTGGCCAGCCTAGACCCGGAGTGCCAAATATGGGCCTAAACATAAACATGGTGCGACTACAGAATAACTATACAATATGGTTACTTTAATGGTTATGTTGGTAATGTAAAGGCATATTTTCTGGCGCTGTGTATATGAGGTAATTTGATCTACTGTGTTATATCCACTCTGGCAGTGTGCTTATAGCAGAAACTCATATTGCGATAATGATAAAAGTTGATTTAAACTAGAATTAGTATTAGAATTAGAATTAGAACTAAAGAAGGGATTGTAGCCATTGTATGATTAAAGGTTTGTGAGTTGGGATGCAGTGCTGAACCAATATTTTTTTAGCTGCAGTCACACTTGCTTAAAAAATCTGACCAGCTTTTATTATCATATTAAGGTTATATAACAGTATTAAATAACAGTTTAAGCGAAACTGGGCTTCTGTTATAAGCTACATCTGTTACCCGGCCCCAGAACCGAATGTCAGGGCAGCTCCAAAGCATGTATATTAGGCTATGTTCTGACTGCAGGTGCATCAGATTCTCAAATCAAATCTTTTGAAACAACTATCTGCACTATTATATGTAGGTGATCATATCGGATTGTAACCCACAGTATCTGCAAGGGTTTCTGTTGTAACAACACAGGCATCACTAACTATGTAGCAAATCCCAGCATTCCTGCAAAAGACATTTTGAAATTCGATTTGAGCGTCCAGAGCATCCTGACTGAGATACATCTATTAAAACCCAATAGGAATCGCATTTCAAACCACCTCCAAATGTGGTTTGGATCTGATATGTGCAAAAATCTAATTCATGTGCTTTTTTGCTGTCTGTCAAAAAGCAAGCTGCTTACAATTGGATTTGGACTGGCAGTCTGAACAAGGCTTTTGAGTTTCAGCAATTCCTTAACTACAGAATTTGTAATAAGTGTAGGATGAGATCTGGTGTCTTATATATGAAGTTAAATATTTGGGGTGGGATTGGGATTTTTAGAGGCATTGATTATGCTGGTCCCTACTGTGTCAAAAATCTTGCTCCAAGAAAGTGTGTTTTAGCAGGCTGCAAGTTACGAGTACAATGCTGTCCTCTTGTATGGTTCCCTCAATGTCCATTCTTTTACAGGATGGCTTGCAAGCTGGCTCCAAAGCAGGTTTTCATGTGTAGTAAGCAGTTTTAGAGAAGGAAGATGCCCCTTCACCAGTGCAAACACTGGAACTATGTGGTGCAAAACTAGATGGTGAAGAGGACTTGTCCTATGTGGAAAAGAAATACATACAATGTATCTATGTAATATTTGAAAATGGCCCAAACATGTACATTAGTTTAGGTTATACATTACATTTATGTAATGAAACAACATATTTGACATGTATTCTGCATGCAAAAATTATACCCATGTTCGAGGTTATAAGAACAACCAGAGTCAGGAGAGAGAAATAAAAGTGACAGTATGTAACCCAGTTTTTCACAAAGAGAGGTGGGTGTAGTCTGTGAGTGGTGGAAATGAACCTGTTAGCTTAGCCCATAATGAAACAGGCTAGCGTTAATTATTTAGAGAATAGCTAATATCTTTACTAAAAGTGAAGAGTCTTTACATTTCACTCCTCTTTAGCCTACATTTATCTGCAGGCACCGTTTTACCAGCTATTCATACTCAGTCAGTTGTCCCCGTCTCTGCCCTGTGCCAGGACAGCAGCCCTTAAGCTTAACAGCCCTACCTTCCCCTCCTCATCTTACTCCCAGCTGAAGAAGCACTGTGTTGAATGACTTGGCAGTGGGCATAATTGCAGGGGTTCAGTGGGAATTTCTTTATTAGTATTTTTAAAAAATAATAAACAAAAACATTATTTACAGAGTTCAGAACCTGCTACTGTTCATATTTGTTTATCCTTCCCTATATATTATAATGTTAATTCATTTTAGTTAAAGAGGTTTACATGTATTTAAATTAGATTTAAGTTAGTATTGATTAATGTTAAGTTTCAGTCTTTTATCAAATAGTGAATTCCACTGTATGCACAATGCTACATTTTCAGGGTTGGCGTAGCCTTGAGCAGTGGGGTGGTGGGATGCAGTGTCTTTTCTTTTCATGGGGCCCTTTTCATGGGGCCCAGAATCCTTGCATGCACCTCTGGTTCCAGCTGATGAGATGTCTCAAAAAAGAAATATCCAGATATACCGTATATGTATATGTATATGTATATGTATGTATGTATGTATGTATGTTAAACTCTTCAATTTAAAAGCTGTAGTTATTTTTGCCATTTTTAGCTGTGCCTAAACTTTTGACAGGTACTGTATTTCCTTTCTATACTGGCATTGCATAAGAGTGCATTAAAGGACGCATGTCTTACATTTTTCTTACATTTTATTTTTCCCCTAAGGTCCATTTCATAATTCATATAATGTGAGAGGGGGTCAGTTATCGGTCATAAGGAAAAGTTGGGAGGAGATCGACAGCCACTAGACAGTCTCTTGTGACCATTTGTCATGGCTGCTCCTTCTGGATATTGTCAGGTTTAAAAAATATAAATTTCATAACGGTGTCTGGTGTTTGAGCCCAATTGGTCAGTACTATGTGAAACACGGCCCCTTTATACAGCTTGTTCTGTGCACAGTTTCCAGTTGCTGTTTCATTCAAAATAACATGAAGTGCGTTGAGTACAGAACACACATTCTGAAAAACTGAGCTACATCAGCTTGGCTAAGCACACTATGCACTACAATATACCCTGTAGGACAATTTGGCCTCTCTATTAGTGTTTATACATCGCTATTAAGATAAGATAAGATAACACTTTATTGATAACAAGTGGAAATTAGAGTGTTACAGCAGCTTACATCTGGTGAGACACATAGTACACATAGAAGCTACAAAAATAGATAAAGAAAAAATAAAATATACAAAACAAATACAAATAAAAAATATGAAAACAAGATATACAATAAAATGAAGATGTGTCTGTTTTTAAAGTGCAAAAGTACAAGGTATAGCAAGATAGAACACAGATGTGTAGTATGTAGATATATGGAATGAGGCAGTTACATTAATATTTAGGACTAAAGTGCTGGTGCACTATCGCAGATAACATCACAGAAGAGTTCCAGTGCTAATGGAAGAAGAGGTGATGGAGCGCGGGCGAATGGATTAGAGCACGGAATTGTAGAGTCTAATGGCTGAAGGGATAAATGACCTGCGGAAGTGTTCCTTCCTGAAGGAAGGCAGAAGCAGTCTGCTGCTCAGTGTGCTCCTCTGTCCCTGTAGTGTGCTATGGAGTGGGTGAGGTCTTTACAACACATTACAAAAAACAAACAGAGTTTGGCTTGACCCTTTTTGTGCTCAGGACTGTACAGGCTGACTGAATAATATTGTATTTGGAGGAGGTACTTTTTACATTTGTCCTCGAGATGTCATGCAGCACTGCAAATGAGACTACTGGTATCAACATACTAGTGTAATATAGTAAAGATGATTTTTCTATTAAATGTTTACAGTACTCTGTATGAATGACACTTCTTTGTGGTTTCTTCTTTCTTTTTGGGGTACTGCCATCAGAGAAATAACTGAAGGTTGTGTTTCACACATTTCCAGATTGTTTAGTAGTCATCCTCCTTTAATACCAAGGTGGTAGTAACTGACTCAACACCTATTAAAGTATCCAGTGCAGTCAGGACTAAGAGGAATTGAAATCTGTGGGTTTTTAAATCTTTGGATTTTTGTTATTGTTGTTAAACTCTTACCCCAAATTGTAATCATTCAGCCAAGACAAAGTAACTATTGATTGTATATACTTATCTGTGAACTGATCATCCTTGTCTTGTAAGGACTAAAAGAGAACTGAGGTTCAGTTTAGCTTTACTTACCTGGGTGAATCCATCCTCTGTAGAAGAGGAGATAAAGGCAGAACATGTGAAAAGAGTAAATTAATTTTATGTGTACACTGCAGTTACAAATAATTGTCAATGATGTCATCATGATGTATGTTAACAGTACTTAGATAATACAAATTATAATTACTGTTATATGCAAATGTATTTGAATGTTTAGAATTCCGGTAGTACCTAAGACCAGTAATGGTTTAGCCAGTGGGAGGGGCAACCCACTTATAAGTGGGGTTACTGGGGGTACAGGGAGTTCTTTCAGCTCAGCAGTGACTGAAGGCGAACGGTGAACTTCGCAGTCATAGATCGTTTTTCTCTAACCAGTAGAGATTACTATTTTTGTTTCATTTTCCGCATAAGGGCACACGTGTACATATGTAAATAGTTGTAAATTGTTGGTGTGTTTATTAGGTGAACGGGAGAAGAACTCTTGTGCAGACCCAACTTTTTCCAGGTCTCTAGACCACTTGCGTGACACTACCTATAAAGGGTGCCCCCTACTACAGCATATTGCCGGGTTAAGGGACACGCTTTATCACATGTTTGTCCTTTGTTTTTTTCTGTGGATTTTTACTGGAGCTAGTAAAGAAAGTGAAACCCCTGATGTAGGAATTCCATCTTATCTACACGAATTAACCAGGTAAACACTGTGGCAGATCAACTGAAGAAATCTTAGCTTTTAATCCAGTTTCTTAATATCAGAAATTAGTTTGGAACAAGCAAGAATATAATTTTTGCATCATATTGCACAATAAGCGCACAGAAACACACACAAACTTCTGTTAATCTCACTTTGCAGCAGTGGTAAGGGTCTGTACTAAGGGGGTTTGGGGGCACGGTCCCACAGAATATACATATCATTTTATGGCTCCTAAATGTTCATTATGAACTAAAATAATGATCTAAAATGGTTATTTGGTCAAACTGGTATACCGTAGATCTCTCTTTGTGGTTGGTATTAAGCACAGAGCTAATATGATTAAAATATTATATCCATGCACTTACAACAGGCACAAGTCAAGCAAAGGTAGCAAAATCAAGTAATGTCATCTCCCCTCTCTCTTCGATAAACTGCAAGTCCTAAAAGTATTCCTCAAATACACAGACTCTGGCTTTTCAACTTGACGTTGGTAAAGAGCATGGTGTCTTTCAGTCTTATAATTCAGTTCAGTTTTTCCACTGTGCATCAGTCCTTCCAGTCAGGTCAGAGTCAAGAGACCAAGACAAGATTTTGATTTCACTAGTCTGGTCACTGATGCTTGGCCAAAAAACCCTCCAAACCATGTGCCAGAATCAATTGCTTTACTGCTGGTCTTCTGTTATTAACAGTTACTGGAGCTGCAGGAATGATATGAGCAGTAAACCGATGAACAGGCAGACTGAGCAGATAGTACAGGGCAGATCTTCACTGAGAAAAACCTGCCCTAGAGTTAAATCCTCTCGTGAACTAACATGGTTCAGTTCTTCAGTGTGGACCTGAATACAGGTGGAGTGCCCATACAATAAAACACCCCGAACTAAAGAGTTTAACAGTTTCACAACAACCAAAGAAGATCTGAAAGTAGTTGTAATACTCAAACTGACAATTAGTAAATGCACATCATGAAATACACAAACTAATGCACAGTCACTGTTCAGTTCTTTTACTGAAATGAAGATTCAGATCGGTCCTGTTGCTGAAATGGAGATTCTGGTTGGTCCTGTCACTGGAATGGAGATTCTGATTGGTCCTGTCACTGAAATGCAGATTCTGATTGGTCCTGTTCCTAAAATGGAGATTCTGACTGGTCCTGACGCTGAAATAGAAATTCTGTTCAGCTCTTTCGCTAAAATGGAGGTTCTAATTGGTCCTTTTGCTGAAACGGAGATTCTGATTGGTCTTGTCACTGAAATGGAAATTCTGATTGGTACTGTTGCTGAAATGGAGATTCTGATTGGTGATGTTGTTGAAATAGAGATTCTGATTGGTCCTTTTGTTGAAATGAAGATTCTGATTGTTCCTTTTGCTGGAATGGAGATTGAGATTGGTCCTGTCACTGAAATGAAGATTCTTATTGGTCCTGCCACTGAAATGGAGGTTCTGATTGGGTTGATTGATTTAGAATGTCATAGTACTCATTAGAAAATTAATCTCTTTATGCAAAAGTCGAATGATGTGGTTTTTGTACACTTCACATTAAATATCTGTTATCACATACAAGTGATGTTGTAAGTGCGGTTTACATGTACGTGTGGTTGAAAATATGAGAGGTTTTTTTTTCTCACCAACGCGAGGTTTGTTCATAGTTTAACCTTAAGAGCTTGTTCATAGCTTAACCTCTTAAGAGGTTAAGGGATGTCAACATACAAGAAATGATAAGACATGCTGCGATTTATCAGGGTACTTTTTATGTGTTCTGTTGTGTTATGCTGTCATTTTTTGCTCAGCTGTACAGATGTTTGGTTTTAGAAATGTTCATATCTTTCTGTAATATTCTGTAAATAATCATTTTTATAAAATATGTTTACTCAGACAAAAATACCAATATATTTACATTATAAGTACAAATATTCACATATCTCTTTAGCTCCTTTCCATGTATATCTATTCTTATACTTCATTGTATTTATTGTATTTAAACTTAAATACTTGTTAACAGTCTGTGTCCTTGTCTGGTCTGTTTAGTTTGTTACATGCCATACATGTGTGCTCTCCTCAAGACCAGTTCCTTATATGTGCAATATATTTGGGGAAATGAAGAGATTCTAATTCTGGCTCTGATTCCGATTAACCTGCCTCACCCACAATCAGTGAACCTCTGTCTTTGTTGCCTAAGTAGAGGTGCAGCACTGATGCACCTTACGGTGGCACTATAGCAAACAGGTTCATCCACTTGGTCCTTTTTAGCTTAACTTTAATTATGCCCAGGATACCTATGAAAAACTTGACAGTATGCCATAGAATGATTGGAAATCTGAAAACAGGCCCAGTTTTCCCAAGAAATTAATTTCTCATACTGCCGACAGAAGAGGAGGCATGAAAGATCTGAGTTAATGTATGGAAGACCAACCAAACTAGAAAAGAGCGTTTCCAAAGAAACACTGTTAAGCCAAACATTTAGTTTCAGCACCGCCATGGTGAGTGAGCTGCCAGTCAATGCTGGGTTAGTGATCTAACACGGGAGTCAAAAAAATTAATTTGTTTCCAAAAAAACAATCCCCACAGCCCCACAGCCCCACAGCCTAACAGACCCGCCAGACTTACTGGAGGGGGCAAGCATATAGGACTTCATGGTTCTCAAGGTGAGCACTGCACATGACCTTGCCCACTTGTGGAGACTATGGTGAAGGATGATTCGTTTCAGTACGGATAATTTGGGACCACCAGTGCTTATGGATTTAAGACCACTGTCTTTGTAATGAAGAGTTTATAGGTTTGTGGGTTACTTAAATTTACATACATTTTGCTTTTTTGCTATTGTTGTCTTTGGTCATTTGTTTCACTGTACTTTCAATGGAATGTGCTTTGCACAGTGTAATACTGCTGGATTAATCTTGAAATGTAATGTAATTGAGTAAATGATAAATGAAAAATGAATAAAAGAGAAAAAACTCAGCAGTACAAATGAGCATATGGCCAGAAACTCAAGCATATTATTAAATACACAAAGATTTAACTAATTCTACCAGGATCACTGGGTGCAGTACCTAATTTGTCCACAAGAGGCTGACAGTCACCAAAGTAGATGAGCTCTCCTTCTCTACTCTGCATAAATTGAACGTGTACTCTCATTTGTGTTCATGCACATATATATATACACACACATATATAAGTTTCTTTAGTTGATAATAAAATGCTGTTCTTCACTGGGTCAAGGAGTCTTGTGTTTTGCTCACGTATTTCACAGTTCCTATATTTATCTAGAAGAGCTGCAAAAATGAGCCATAGGGGAGAACTGATTTTATCAAGGGAAATGGTACTCTTGGTGACTGCACAGTGATGTGCAAAGGGTGTAGTTCATATCACAAGTTCATATCTAGTTTAGTGGTGTCATTTTGTACTGTTCTAGTTTGGGCTGCTGTTGTTGTTAACCTGACCTTCAGGCAGAAAGCAGGTTTTAATTTTTAATAGCATCTTCTCTGCTAGTCTTTTATCTCAGAGAGCTTATTACACAGTGACTATTATGAAACCTGTCAGTAAGTCACTGTTGGAACAAATCCTGCTTATTTATGACTATTAAAGTTGTGGTAAAGTTACTGGTTTTTTTGATACAAGGTCAGTAATGTTGTAGTATGTCAGTTTCGGTCGAGTTGTGTAAAAGACGGCATTAATGTGTTTATATACACTGTGTTGCCAAAAATATTCGCCCATCTGCTTTCACACGCATATGAAATTAAGTGACATCCCATTCTTAATCCATAGGGTTTAATATGATGTCGGCCCACCCTTTGCAGCTATAACAGATTCAACTCTTCTGGGAAGGCTTTCCACAAGGTCTAGGAATGTGTTTATGGGACCATTCTTCCAGAAGCGGATTTATGAGGTCAGACACTGATGTTGGACAAGAAGGCCTGGCTTGCAGTTTCCGCTCTAATTCATCCCAGAGGCGTTCTATGAGGATGAGGTCAATCAAGTTCTTCCGCACCAAACTCGCTCATCCATGTCTTTATGGACCTTGCCTTGTGCCCTGGTACGCAGTCATGTTGGAACAGGAACGGGCCATTCCCAAACTGTTCCCACAAAGTGCTCCACAAAGGGAGGATGGAATTGTCCAAAATCTCTTGGTATGCTGAAGCATTAAGAGTTCCTTTCACTGGAACTGAAGGGCCGAGTCCAACTCCTGAAAAACAACCCCACACCATAATCCCCCCTCCCCCAAACTTTACACTTGACACAATGTAGTCAGACAAGTGCCGTGTCCAGGCAACCGCCAAACCCAGACTCGTCCATTGGATTTCCAGATGGAGAAGCGTGATTGGTCACTCCAGAGAACACGTTTCCACTGCTCTAGAGTCCAGTGGTTCACACTGTTCTTGAGCTAATCTGAAGGCCACATGAAGTTTGGAGGTCTGTAGCGATTGCAGAAAGCTGGCGACCTCTGCGCACTATGCGCCTCAGCATCCGCTGACCCCGCTCTGTCATGCGTGGCCTACCACTTCGTGGCTGAGTTGCTGTCGTTCTCAATCACTTCCACTTTGTTCTAATCCCACTGACAGTCGACTGTGGAATATTTAGCAGTGAGGAAATTTCACGACTGGACTTGTTGCACAGGTGTCATCCTATCACGGTACCACGCTGAATTCACTGAGCTCCTGAGAGCAACCCATTCTCTGACTAATGTCTGTAGAAGCAGTCTGCATGTCTAAGTGCTTGGTTTTATACATGTGTGGTCATGGAAGTGATTGGACTACCTGAATTCAATGATTTGGATGGGTGAGTTAACACTTTTGGTAATATAGTGTATGTGTGTTCATTTTCAGAACTTGTCTGTGAAAAGGCCTTAAGGCAGAGGTTCATATCCCAGTCCTGGTGACCACATGCTCTGCACATTTTTCTGGCCATTAGAATTTTGGTATCTAGTTCATGTGTTAAATCTGGTGTGCTGGATGAGTACTATAAATATTTACAAACTTTCAAGCATATATATATATATATATATGTGTGTGTGTGTGTGTGTGTGTGTGTGTGTGTGTATTAAAAATACACAAAAATAATAAGACATTTATTTATCAAGGAAGATGATTCAATATTTCATTTGTGAGTGACAAAAGTATGTCAAGCTTTACGATTAGCGCCTTAATTTGAAGGTGAAATTAGAGGCAGGTTTTTCCAATCTATGGGATGACAGTCAGGTGTGAGTGGGCCCTGTTTAAAAAACTATTTAAAGAACATGGATCTATCAAAGCCAAATCTGGTATCTCATGGCACAAACAAAAATAATTTTGAGGACCCCAGAAGGAGAGCTGTTGATGCTCATTAGGCTAGAAAAGGTTACAAGACCATCTCTAAAAAAATTGGACTCCATCAATCCACAGTCAGACAGACTGTGTACAAATGGGGGAAATTCAAGACCAATATTACCCTCCCCAACAGATACAACTCCAAGAGGTAGGCATGTAAAAGGCATGCAAGGTCACAAAGGAACCCAAGGTAGCTTCTTAGCAACTAAAGGCCTTTCTCACATTGGCTAATGTTCATGAGTCCACCATCAGGAGAACACTGAACAACAATGCTGTGCATGACAGTAGAAAGCCGCTTCTCTCCTAAAAGAATTTGCTGCCTGTCTGCAGTTTGCTAAAGATCACATGGACAAACCAGAAGGCTATCGGAACAATGTTTTGTGGACAGATGAGACCAAAATAGAACTTTTTGGTTTAAATGAAAAGCGTTATGTTTGGAGAAAGAAAAACACTGCATTCCAGCAAAAAACCCTACCCCATCTGTGCAAAAATGTGGTTGTAGAATCATGGTTTAGGCCTGCTTTGCTGCGTCTGGGCCAGGACGGCTTGCCACCATTGATGGAACAATGAATTCTGAATTATACCAGCAAATGTCAATAAGCTGACTCTCAAGAGAATGTGGGTCATGCAGCAACACAACACACACGTTGTTCTACCAAAGAATGATTAAAGAAGAATAAAGGTAATGTTCTGGAATGGCCAAGTCAAGCCCTAACCTTAATCCAATATAAATGTTGTGGAAGGACCTGAAGGAAGCAGTTCATGGGAGGAAACCCACCTTAACATAACAAAATTGACCCTGTTTTGTATAGGGGAATGGGTTAAAAGTCGTCCAAGTCCATGTGCAGGACTAATCAACAGTTACTGGAAATGTTAAGTTGCAGTTCTTCCTGCACAAGTGGGCCATATCAGATACTGAAAGCAAATGCTCACATACTTTTGCCACTAACAAATATGTAATACTGGATCATTTTCCTCAAAAAAGTTCAATAAGTTCAATAGTTTTGTCTCATTTGTTTACTTTTGTTCTCCTTATTTAATTTTAGGACTCAATTTTAGGACTTAATTTTTAGGATGAAGTTTTATTTCAAATGAATCCAGAAAAGAATATTCTATTTCCACAGAAAATTCTATAAAGGCTTCACAATCTTTCAAGCACCACTGTGTATATATATACTGTATGTATGACATCTGCTTTGCGACCCATTTTCCACACATCGAACGAGACATTCACTGCGCTGTTTCACCTCTCCTCAATCTTTGAGTATATATAATTTGGTATACTTTATTCACATGCTTGACTTCCATATTTATAGATAAGCAAATATGCAGTTTGTACAACCAAACAGCCAAACAAGTCTGATCAGTTATGTCTGGAGTAAGAATAAAACCGGGCAAATCAGATTTTGCCATATAATTATTGCTTTAACACACATGTACTGCTGCCCTGTCCACACATCCTCATGCACAACAAGTACATATTACTACTTTTATGACCAAATTAGCACTTACTTGTGAAAACTATTCCCATGTTTCTCTGTCAGCCTGGATATTTCAAGGAGCCTTGCTGACTTTACCCATTGTGAACTCAAACTAACAGACTGATTGATATATGGTCACTATGCCCTCCACAACTAACACTCATTTTAAAAAAGAAAGGATTTTTTCCTGCATGTTGTTATGTAATGTGGGATATGAATTACATGGACCACAAGGCATTACCCAGGCCTTGCTGTGGGGCTGCATTTCAGTACAGCACAAGAATGCACTAAGGAAGAGTGGTGCTTCCCATAAATGACACAGTGTAACATAACACAATATGATACAACACATCTTACAAACTGCTGATCAGACCAATCTGAGAAGGACAGCTCACTGTCTGACGCTAACCTGCTTTTATATCCAACTTTTATATGACGCTAACTGTAAAAAGTCACAGATGAAAAGACATGCAGACAAAAAGACTAACAATCAGATGGACAAAGCAATGAGTGAATGAAGGAGCAGATGTAAGAATAATGTTGGTGTATGAATGAATGAACAGGTGTCAGGTAGCTACAAACAGGTTGTCTAGATTGCTAGCTTTTGGTTATAGTATTTAGCTTTAGCTCACTGGGTTTCTCTGACTCTGAATCTGTTTTGTGTGAGTGGGGCAAGAGACGTTAGCCTTGTGATTCATTAGGAAATGTTTATGGAGGCGTTACCCAAAATTAGGACCACACGGTTTACATTAGAAGGGGGAAAATATAGTGAAATAACAGCATATACTTATTAGACTTTGGGAAGGTATTCATAAGACATACTTTACGTATATATTGTGGCACAGAGGAACAAGATGAACTTAGTTAGAAAGAAAACTCAGATTTAGGTCCGTATGGGGCTTTAAATCTAACTTGTTAAAGATTTAATTCCCAGTATCTGAGAGTAAAGAACAAGAGCAACTTGTGAATAGTAACTGCTTTATCTGCATTGTAACAAGAGACTAACTGGACATCAGCCTTGCATACCTTTATCACACCCTTTTTCCAAAATTTCGATTTCTTTTTTGCCTTTTTAATGTAGTAGTACAATGTTGCTTGTGCATTTTTTTGTTCAAACTCATTCACAATCCTCAAAAATAGAAAATGTAAATATCATGATACATATTGTATATTGTGAAAATGTCTGAGTATTGTACCATATTACCCTCCTGGGCATTGTGAGACTCGTATGCTGTATACTGGACAGACAGTTCAGAGACGCTCGCATAAATAACAGGCGCCCGTCAAGGGGAACAGGAACAACGTGCTATTGTGAGGATGTGGTGTGAAGACATAACCTCTGAGGGCTTTGTGTGTGTGTGTGTGTGTGCGTGTTGGTGGGTGAGTATAAGTGTGAGTGGTGTAGGGAGAGACAGAGATAGAGAAAGCGGAATAGCAGTCACATATTGTAAAACAACAAAGAAAGAAGAGGTTTTCATGTGTGTGAGCTGGTTTACCCTTTGTCTTTTACATACCAAATTGTGGTCTTCTGGTCAGCCTGTTTGCTGCAGGCGGTTGCGTTTAAGGAAATAGGCAAACTCCGACATGGACAGAAAGACACAATAGACTTTTTTAAATCCATCAACGCGCTTTCCTGAGTTCCAGCGTCTGTGCATGCGTATGAGGGTGTGTGACAAAGAGCCCATTATTAGTATAACACCAAACACAATTGGTTATATTTATGTTAGGGCATTTGCATGACACAAGCAGCTGTTTATGTTGTATGACATTACATGATGAATGGCCTAACAAAATATGTCCAAGAGTAATTGGAATAAAATCTCATAAAATTAATACACAAAAGTTGGAACAGTATGTGAAATGACAACAAAGAGAGAGTGTTAGAAAACAGTACATCACTCTAAAACTGATGCCTGCAACACTATCCCAAAAAGTTGGGACAGGGTCATTTCAAGACTAGGAACATTGTTAAATGGTCAGAAACCTTTAACAAGAGGTGCTGTTATTTTGCTTGGGAATAAATAGAGCACCCAGGAAATGCCTGGTCCTTTACAAGCAAGGATGGAGCTCGCCACATTCGGGAAACATCTTTAAGTGTAAAAAGCAAGGCCAAAAGCCACAGCTGAATGCCTGTGGCCTTTGACCCCTTGGACAGCACTAAAACTCACTTTCTCTCCAGAATTGCCCCCTCAGTTGAACTGAGTGGCAAAGCATTCTGCAACATGGCTGAATATATTAGTTGGAATGGTGACACCAGGAATGGAAGAAGTGATACGTGGGCATCAACATGTAGCCAGGAGTCAGGTTTCTGGATTATTTATATGTAAATCAAGCAAAACCTAAAGCTTACAAAAGCCTTGGCAGTTGTCGATACTTCAAGACAGCAATTCTTAAAGTGACAAAGACACCAGTGGATATTCTGGTTTTATGTGGACAGGTTTGTACAACTATTAAGATTTCATTAAAACTTTTATTTTGAAAACTGTGAGCCAGCTAGCCCTACTTTGCTCATAGCTAACACCAACATTCAGTAAGTGGGTGTAACTGCAGTAACTCCTGCCATCCTTGACATCACACGCACACCCCCTATGCTTTGACAAACCCTTGCCATAAACACTGTTAGTTAAGACTGTATTACAACAACAACAAAATCCAGAAACAATGCCGATTTTAGGGTCATCTGAAATGGACTGATGCACAGTGGGAACACATATTGTTGTCAGTAGATTCAACCTTTCAGACTGTTCTGTTTTTTAAGCCAAAAAGTAAAGGCTCATACAGATCCTTTAAGCATGAAGTCAAAGTAATATTTATAATATAATAATATTTAGCATTATATGTGATTTTCTGTGATTTTTACTTTCTGTAATTTTTCAAAAACATTTTCAAATTACATTTTAGTTGCAATTGACAGGTGAAACAGGCTCTCGATGTCTTAACACACCAACTTGACAACATCTAATTTGCGAACACTGTTTGATGTTTACTCTCAACTGAGATCAGCCTCACAAGCAGCGTGACTGTGGTCAGGCTACAGAGCACCAGTACTAATAATAGCTCACCTTCTTAGCCGGATGGTGAACATGCATTTTGAATAAGGAAATGAAATATCTGTATTCAGATTTGCATTTGTAAAGGTGATATTAAGAACACACTTGTCTTTTAAAAATCTAAGAGAATACTTTTTGAAAACTTACCCAATAAATCATATATATATATATATATATATATATATATATATATATATATAT
>CM067475.1:37190074-37215644 GCA_034552555.1 Semaprochilodus insignis | reverse complement strand
ACATTCTTTAAATGACTAATAAATTAATGTGATGGTCAGTTATTAATCTCAGTGTTACTGAGCTCAGCTAAAGCCTGAGTACATTCTTGTACATTGTGTGGAATGGTGGATGTATATTAAAGTGCTGAGTGCAGCAGCCTGGATGTAGAAGCAGATGAACTTAAGGCTAACAAAAGTGGAGTACAAAAGGAAGCACCAGTCTGAAACAGTCTGAGGATGCACTGATGTGTGAAATCATTACTAAGATAAATAATCAGTGCAATACAGAGAGAACAGGAAGTGAGAAGGCATCCTGAGTATGAATTGTATGTGATAATGTAATTGTAATAATAAATAAATAAGAGTAGTGTGGATTGTAATGTGCTTTGCAGTCAGTAATCCATACCATATATATCCTAATAGTTACCATCATACCTGGCTAAACATAAAAAGAGGACAACTTTGTAGCCTATTGTTGGAAATATATTTTTTTCCATTGTAGGCTAATACACTCATCATCAAAAGAGTAGTTGCACCCAGAAGGAAGTGTCGGATTGCAACGCTATTGGGAAGGAAGATAAAGGGAACAGGAACAATAAATTATGATAAATTTAGACTGATATGGGCAATATTTATTGAGCTACACATACAGAAGTAGTGTCTCTCAGTATGGCGTCGGTACACCATGTTTGCTAACACAAAATGCATATGTCTCGGCATGGAGTTGTAGAGGTTCCTAATGGTGTCCTGTGATAATCCATCCCATGCAGCTTAAATATTCCCACACAGTTCCTGCAGATTTTGCAGTAGGGGTGGAATGACACCAGGCCTTCTGCACAAGTGACACGTGACAACAAAATGTTCATCTTGGCGCTGACCACGCCAAATGTGGAACTTATCACTGAAGATGACCCGCTGCCATTCTGAGTCACTTCATGACAGTCTGGCATAAGACCATTGCAGTCTTTGGTGACGATGATGTAGTGTTAGGGGAAGTGGTCATAACGGTCTACATGCAGGTGCAGTGATGAGACCTTTCCTTGCTTATGCCACATGTAAGCATGAAACTTGAATAATTTGCATGACAATGTCAAACCTACCCACCAAGTTTCATTCCTGTCGGTTGATTCCTTCTGGGTGCAATTCTTTGTGCAACTATTCTTGGTAAGTTGGTAAGTAAACATAATCAGGCATACATTTTAACACAGTAGAGCATTCTTATCAAGGGAAACCCAAGTCTAATAATTTTCATAACATTATGATGATATTCTGATGAGTGACCTTGGTCACTCACATCAACACAGGCTTAGCCAACGTGATTCTGACAAAATAACACTAGTTTGTTAACTTGGAACTATGGTAACCGCAAAACTGACCGAGTGACCTCCAGAGGTAGGTGATTGTCTCACTGTATGATAGTGTTATGATTGTTATTATCTTAGTACTATTGACTTTTACTGAATTATCATCATCGTCATCATCATGGCATTTCACACAGACTACCTCCCTGTGAGTCCCTATTAATGATGATGCTTACTGCTTCAACTACACCTCTTCTCCTGCTCACTCTCTTCCTTGGCTTCGTCATCACACCTCCCTTCTGCATAGCAGTGCACCCACTCCACCTCCCTCTGTTTCCACTTGCGGTTGCTGCACAATGTTGTGTGCTGTAAATGTTGAAACTGCAGCAAGCGTTACTTTGCACATTAGGTGCATCCGCCTCAGGTTTATTTATTTATTTATTTATTTATTTATTTATTTGTCTTCTCCGCATGACCCCTTGCACTTTCTGCATCCATTCACAGACAGGAGAAACAGAGAGGACATTGGGTAAGGGGTGGGTACTACTAAGAGATGTGACTGGGCCAACCTAGCGTCATTATAGAAAACCAACCAATGGGCTGCTGCCCCTGCTTTATGGGTTGGTCATTAGTAACAACAAATTAATAAAATACAAATCACTATCATTTAACAATTCATGAATTCTTAATGAACAATGTATTATCATTTCGGATTATCGTTTAATTAATTAACACTCATTAATAATTAAAATAAAAAATGATCTGTTAAATTATTTCAGCCCAAGGGTTCATCAGCCAACCAGGAAAATGCCAGATTGCCAGACTACCAGTCTAATGACATGTGTTGTTGATTTTGTAGGTGAAAAGAAGTTAACACATCATCTACATGGAGCAAACATTTTTTTCTGAAACTTTAGTACAAATATTCAAATAACTTAAATTTAATATTGGAAAAATATATAATTGCAATACGAAATGTGCCATAATTCTTGTAATTTTATGTTTGTAAACACATTTATGTTAAATTCAGTCAATAAACCATCATTTTCCATTAAAAATGTGCAGAAGTGTGTTCACTGTGGAGGGTATGTTATTATTTTTATCGAAATCAGCAAAAGCATGTTATTTGGCCGGGGCGCCCAAACATTTGCATATGCCTGTGCTTAGGCAGTTTAACCAGACGCTGTTATTTAACAGGTGCACTTCTGAATCTTGGTCTAAAGTTGGTGTTGGTGTAACTTGTTGCATTTCTTTGTCCTTGGTGCACCATTTTTACCTGCGGTTCATGTGACTTTAATAATACTCACAGCTGTACTGAAAAGACATGGTAAGCTCTTTTATAGAGGCAGTTTTCATTTGTTGCTATGACACTAGTGAAGGTTGTTGAAGTGTCTGGGTTTTGTGGTTTCTGTTTGGGGAGGAAGTGGCTATGGCGTAGTTTCTGGTTAAAATTAAGCGCTTTATAAAGACTGAAGTCAGGAGAGGAGAAGCTAAGAGACGAGAAAGGAAGAGAAGCAGAGTCACACTCAGAACTGACATTACCGCCACCACCGTTTTCATTATTTATAAGAGGCATTTAAAGACAGATTGTTTGCAGAGTTTAACATACTGGATAAAAACAAGCTAGCACCACTAACCTGTAGCTTTCATACTGGCCACATTCTGTGCTTTTAAAAGCAGTGAACCTACATGGTGCCGCTGAGTTTTTGTATGTAATGATGATGATGGTAAAATTATGATAGATATAAAAAAATACATTTTCTTTGCCTGCATGTTCCCCTACACCGTGAACGGCAAGGCCAAAGCCTTCTCAGACATTGAACTTGTTAAAAGTTGCTTCTTATCACCACCACTGTGACCAAAGCTGACTCTGTTTTTTCTAGGAAGGCATATTTCACGTCAAACCACTCTGAAATACCTTGTTCATGCCCTAATGAACTTTCACTTACGCAGACATTTTGAAACATCAGTGGCATTCCCCTTTAACTGAGCTAGCTTATCTGACCCCAGAGGTTTCCATGATACCAGATTAGCTGTAAACATTTCCATGAAACTGTTGTTCTGCTCTGATATGAAGTATCGCAGCAGTTGTTGAGTTGAGTCGGATTTTATGTTTACTTTTAAAGGGCTTATGTCATGGAACTTCTTCTTTTTTTTTTTTTTTAAATAAAAGAATTATATATTGTAGTATATAGACACTCACTCCCCAGCACATACAGGGCATTTATAGAAACCAGCCTGCGAAAACAACCGCTGGAGGCCCATATATACACATACATGCCTATTGGGCCTACAGCAGTCTAGCTGCACCCATTCACTCTGAAAGAGTGTTTCAATTTGCTTTAAACAGTTGGAATGGGTAATGACTGCTTCCCTCCATGCGAGAGACTACAGTCCGAATCCCCGGCTGGGAAGGCATACTGCAATACGCCACCAAGAGTGCTATTTGGCGACCTCTGTCACATGATTAAAATAGCTTTTTGTGGTTTTTTTTGAATGAGACATTTACAGTCATGTGATTTACTTAAGTTAACACATCCTCTATAGAGAACACACTTCTGCACATTTCAGTGCACAATTACTGTTTATTTGCTGAATTTAACAGACTGGGGAAAAAAATAAAAATAAAGAATAAGGCCTGTGCAAATGTTACGGCACATTTTATATGTTTTATTTTTACCCCCAGTCTGTTAAATTCAGCAAATAAACAGTAATTGTGCACTGAAATGTGCAGAAGTGTGTTCTCTATATTGTTACCCTAAGCAAATAAATAGAACATCTGGATTAAAGTTTGCAGAGAAATGTCAAATGGGTGTGTTAACTTTTGTTCATTTAGAAAAGTAACAAAACGTGTTATCTGACCAGGGGCATCCAAACTTCACATATACCAGTCTTGAAGATGCAGTCACTTATAGCTTGTGTACTTGCTAAAGGATAAAAGAAAGGTTAAAACATTAATCATGTAAAAATGAAATAGTACTGCTTTCAGTACATCAAACCACACAATTACCAAGCAGATCCCTTGGAAATGAAATAGGAATATACTAAAAACATGGAACATGGGCCCTTTCACTGTTACTGAGTTTGCATTGGCAGCATTATAGAAATATAGAAATATAGAGAAGCAGGGTAATTTGCTGTATTTCATAACTTCACATGAGAGATCTATAGCTGATTTTGACTCTACAAAGAGGGAAGTATAATAAAACAGACTTCTAATCACAATTGAAATCTTTATTTGTCTAGTACCAGATGTGTGCAGGATTTATTTTTTGTGGCAGGTGTCAACATTTAATTAGGTATGCTGCATATAAACACTGAATAGACAGCACACAAACACAGAGCTACAAGAGTCAAAACTGCCCGCAACAATAATGTTACATAGTTTTACTAAAAACATTCCCAAGCAGTTTCAGAGAACTTTCTAGTTTTGACATTATGCAGTTCTGGTTATTAACGGTCATCTCCTGTTTATGTTTCCTCTTTCTAAATGTTCCTAAAACGTTCCTTTCCATTATCATTTCCCCAATGCACCAAGAAGAAAAAGAGCTGATGCTGGTCAGCCTCAACAAATCTATATGAAGTGGAAATTTTCCAATTTAATATGTAGCAATTCCAGAATTGTGTCACTGATGCAAACTTAAAAGTATTCCACCAAATTACAAATTATCCAGAATTCACATTTTCGACCTCAGTTAATAGTTTTACTCATTACAGACCATGTGTCCTTGGTTAAAGTGGGGTTTTCGAAGGGTCAGTCCATTGTTCCAGCGTGAAAGGAACAACTTCTGGGTCTCACAATGTCAGTGTAACAGCCAATTACCAATCACCATAGCAATATATCATGCCACACTATGTCAGCACGTCCGGTATGGACTTCATAATCTTATTGTTTAGGAGCCTGGGACTTTTCGCTCATTCTGCTGGCTAAATCTGGGCCCAAATGAACCCAAAGGGACCCAAAAGCCCCTGCCTCACACCATCCAAACACATTTAACCTCTGAATGACGTGGCCACAAAGCACTACGGTATTAAATCTGTCCTCAGCAAAGTCTCCCAGGTCTCCTCTCAGTGGAGCGTATATACATACATACGCAGAGCCTTTGTTTTGGCTCAAGGCTATGCTGTGGACAGTGTACAATATGAGCAAGTAAGCTACCATTCTGAAGTCACCACAGTAATTTACACCCCATCTGTCATCAGAACTGCTTCAGACTGCTGTCAGCATCAGAGCAGTAGCACCTTCAAAAAGAACATTCTGTTCAATGTGCAAATGTGTGACAGGCTGGAAAAAAAAGTGTGATTGCAAAAGTAGTCATACTTCCTCTGTTTCTTTGTGTGAGTTAAGAAGCGTGTGTCACATAATCCTGTAGTGTTTATAAGAGAACTCTTAATGCATTGAGGTAAATTCTAAAACAATTTACACTGATTTGCACTGCTAGCTAAATACAATAGCATACAATAGCATTATTAATAATTTGTTCACAGCGGTCCCAAAAATACAGAGGTGTACTCCATATAGAACCTATTATATTATGTGACAGCTTCTGCTGCAGTTGAAAATAGATTCTTTAACCTTTAACGAGGTACTTCAAACTTGCTTATTTAATTTTCATCATGTTAAAATAATGTAAAGCTCTTTTGATTGTGCATGATGCAAGAAGGCTAAAGCTAATTCTTGAAGTAGCCTATCATTGTTGATAGAAAGGGGCTTTGTTTACAATGTGTTCAAAGTTCAAGAAGAATGAACCAATAAAAAATGGCCCAAAAATGATTTGGTGAGGGACCTTCTTCAACTTCCATTCAGGTGAAATAATGTAGAATGAAATAATATAGATTGTTATGGCAGCAACAAATATGAAGAACCAAAATGTGAAAGTCAGTTTTCTAGCCAGTGTACAGGGTTCTTAAAGGATTAGGCACTAGTGGCAGATCTATGGCTTTAGCTATATTCCCACTGTTCACGTCATCTAATCTGCTGAAGATGCATTGATTTTTCTAAATCGCCTGAACACAGATTGAAAGAAACTTGGTTGGAAAAATCCTTTGTATGTAAAGTTTTAAAAGAAGATTGTTAACAGTATTTTGCAAGTTCCCAGCTCAGAAAACATGAATGCACATAAAGATTTCTGGTCATTGTAGACAAAATGCAGACTTCGGAACAATGTTCTATACTTTCTATTGAAGGCTTGTGATGGACAGCAACATACTGTATATTGTACTTTCGTGAAGAGAGCATACAACTCTCACTTCTCTTTTCAGCGGGGGGGGTGGGGGAAGAATTCCAGTTATAAATACTTTCAAATTATATTACAGGTTAATTTGACATATGAACACCACATCTATCAGAAACTATGAACACATTCAAGGTACATTATAACAAAAAATATGTATTGCCCTTTATAGCCAGACTTATCATGTATTATGAAATGTTAACATCCTTATAGCTTATAACTCATGACAATGCCTGTACCTCTGGACTGGACAGCTTGAGATTTGAAGCCCCCAAAGTCCAGCCCTAACAATACCTATGACTTTTTTGACACAGACAATATAACATGTTTCTAGCGTTACTCATAAAAACCATTAGGTGAACCATTCTAAATGCATCCTTAACATGGCAACAAAGTGTAACCTTCATAACCATGTTTATAATGTCTTGTGATGCATTATAATGCTTTATGAATGTGTTTATAGTTGTTCCTCTGACACTCATTTAAATTCAAAAATTCATTTGTCCAGCTCCTGAAGTCTTAACCAATGGGAGAGCTTGTGTGGTTAGATACTTGCACTAGATCAGACAGGGGAATAAATCTTGATTGGATAAATTTGTATTCAATTTTGGCAGCATTTATGTATAACTGGCCTTAAGATTCTATGAAATATAATAAAAATAAATAAACATTATAGCCATTTTAGTTCCCTGAAAACATATATATTATATGATATTGCTACTGCTGTCTCTGGTTATATGATACAGATTAGAATTTGGACATTGAATAACCTGGCTACTCCTGTATTACATTTACATTTATTTCATGTTTAGTTTCATAACAAAGCTCTTAAACAACCATAAGAATCTTATGATCGTATGGTACTGATTCTCAGAGGCTCATAAGGGGATGTTCTACAAATAATGTGTCTTTGAAAGGTAGCCATCAGTAGCCAAACCAACGGTCCAGTATTCTCGGATGATACCTTTGTGTTCAAGGGTATAATAGGAAAAAACGAGTGGCATCCGTATCCCAGCAAACACATAAAGTTAATACAACATTGGTTTTTTTTCGTACAATGTTACTACAACATTGTGAAAAGGTTGTCCTGTTTCGTTGTGTCAACAAGACTGTCCAAGCATTGTTACAACGTTACTATTCAGTAACGCTACCATGCGGTATAATGACTACATGTTGGCAACTTCAGTGGAGCTCTAAGTAGATATAATGGAACTAATTAAAGATTATAGGAGGTTGTAACAACGTAGTGGCAATATTGTCAGTATGTTGTCACAACATGGTCAAAGAAAAAGTTGAAAAACTTTCTGCGGAATTACATTTTAATGTTGTGACCACATTGTGGGCACCAAAACAAATACGTTGTCACAACATTGTCATAATGTTGTCACAACATAACTGCGTTTGCAGCATTACGGCCAACCACATTAAAGATCCGTGATCTTATGGTGAATATGGTGAAGCATTCAAATTACTGACTAGAAATAGCTTAACCTTTTAAGCACTAGGTAGATTCTTCAGTTAATGACCTTAAGATATTTTAATTCCCATCTTCTGCTAAAGAGGAATAGGAACACGTCTTCAGTAAACAGAGGAAGCTGAAGCCCTGTTGCCATGTAACCAATCAAGGTATGACAGCCTACTTTTAGTCGTTTTATATTTACACCAGTGGAGGCTGTGGCAACACTCACTCCACCCATACTCCCACCGCCCTCCTCCTCTCAGAGTTCCCCCTTTCAGCAGAGAGGCGTGACTCAGCTGGGTTTGACCGCTTTCACAGTGGCACTGCTACTTCATCACAGCAGGACAGGCAGATGAAGGCAGAGTCTCTGAGAGAATTTGACAGATACTCGAAGGTCAGGGAAAGTGGTCAAGCAGAGTCCAACTGCTTTCCATTCATTTTCTTCTAGTCCAGGTAAATCAAGTGCCTCTACAACATTGGCAAGGCTGCAGCAAGAAGAAGATACCAACACTGTTTTAGCACACTGGGTACAGTTAACCTCCTGGACAGACTTCGTCAGCTGAATCTCATGGACATCATTCTGATCTAAGTATAGCCGTGCCTTTATACTGGACCTGCTTTGTTTCTTCTCACCATGAGACGCATGTATCTTCTGTTTCTGGGTGAGTCAGCTTTTCATGTGTGTGCAGTAATCTGTCAGTGTTAACACAGTCCAGAAAGTTTTCAGGTGAGTTGGGGAGCAGCTTAAATGTTTGCAGTGACTTTACAAAAAATCAGAATCATTGAATAGTTAAGAGGTGTAGAAAGTCTTTCAGTGTGGTTTGATATTAAACGCTCCGCTCTCAGTCCAAATTCAGTTCACTGTGGTTGTAATAGAAACCAGATGTCTGAAGAGTTTAATGTTACTCCATGCCATGGCTACAAATGCTCTGCCTGTGACATTGTTTTAATTGTTTTTGAGAAGGTGTTGGCTTTGAAAGTATTTTATATGAATCCATTCATGGTAGAAATGCTCATGCAAGGTCTCGTAGGGCAAAATAGTCCCCAAAGAAACCTATTCTGTATCAATTTGTTACCATCACTGATACTACACATTAAAACTCAAACTCAAAACTCACCACCACTGTATAGAAATCTAAACTTGGTACGTTTCTGAGCAATTAACCATTTTGCATCAAATCTGAATGACTTGTTTATCTCAACCATTGAATTACACACACATCTGGCCAATTCAGTGGAATCTGCCTTTGAATGATCAGTGTCTGGTCTTCAAAGAGCCCGAAACTAAAATTAAAGTTTGTTTGGAGCCACTGTGCGATATAGGGGAGGACTCATAGTTTCCATTGCCAGCATCCGCAGATTTACAGACGTCTAAAAAGCTGTAAAAGAACAGTGAAACTCTTTCAGAGGAAATGATAGACAGAAGAGGAAAATCTGATGTAAGTGGAGTATCTGGGTAGGGATTTTTTTCGCCTGTGGCAATGCACTGTAAGCTCTAACTGATCAGGAGGCTGGAAGCTGTATGAAGGGACTAGCCATGATTAACCCACAGAGAACACAGCCTACATTCTTCCCCTCTTCAGAGTTTTCTTCTCCTAAAAAAAAAAAAAAAAAAAGCATCTGTTCGCTGGGCTCCACAGCAGCATTTCTTTATCAAACTCCCACACATCATCACCCTGGGGTCCTTGAACTCCAGTGACTTCATGGAATGACGATGTTTTTCTCTGGGAAACTCAGCAGAGCAATACTGAAAAGGGGGTCAAGTATTGTGAGGCAAGAACTGGGGGAAGTTATTGTAAGACTGGAGTGTAGTTGGAGGGGGAAACGTAGGAAATCAAAGGTACGTTTATCTGTTTGCACAGTACAGGATGGTAGGACCATGATGTCAAATCAGGAAGCAGTTATGTTGGGGGAAAAAGAGTCTAGAGAAGGCCGTCCTGCTGACAGCTCAATGAGTTACATGACTGAATTCAGCCAGTACGGAATGTGAAAGAACCAAAAACTCAACATAACCTAATTTATAGAGTAAACAAATTTGATTGAATATACACAACAAATAAACCTTTTAAAGGTTGGGAAAAGTTGGGAATCAATATTTTCTATATACTATAAATGCCAATGTAATGCAATGTAGAAAGAGAGGGGGGATAATTGCGAAGATGAAAAAAGAAACACTAATTGACGCTCTCAGTAAACAGAGCTAGCTGAAGACATATTGTCATGGAGCCATCCTGTATATAAGCCAATATAATTTCCAGTCAAAACAGCCATTAAGTACAAGTCATTAATTTTTCAAGAGGAGATCAGATATAAAACTAGAAAAGTGCATTTCCTAAAGAAAATGCAGAGTGATCTTAAGCTGTTTGCTAGCCAGTTGCTAGGGTGTCTAAAAATGACTGGCAGTGCATGGGAGGAACAAGAGATGAATAAACAACACTTAGAGAAGGTCAGCATGGCTGTGGATTACAGCTGGGGGATCTGCCCTGAGTAAGTACATGCAGTTTGGTGGCTGATGGGTAATGTAAACAATAGGGTTTGTGGGGGGACAAAAATGAATGGGGCTCTACAGGAGAAATGAGGCATGGAAAAAAGAAAGACAAACAGACAAGTACGCATCAGATCAACATTTGTGCTTGGGGCGTCTGCCCTGTGTGCATGTAAAACAGTGCCTGTGGGTTCAGCAAGGTTATAGTAGAGGGGCATGTACTTTTCCATCCCATTCATTCTGAAAGGGGAAAAATGGAAATTAAGTTTTGCCGAAAATCGTACAATGGATCAAAAAACTGTACACAAGCACACCATTCCCGATGAGACCAAACATTCCGGAGTTAGTACGGTGTTAATAGAAAAAAAAGAAGAAGAAGAAGAATATGGCTTCAAATAACAATAGTGTTGTGCATTGCATTCTCCTTAATAATCCACTTGCATAAAGAAAGAGACAGTCTGATTAAAATGTACAAACAGGCCTATCGACTGTGCAAGGCCTGGTAGAGAACCAAAACTGTCTTCCTCAGAAAAAATAAAAGCTACGTAAAGCTTTCATCTTTAAAGGGGGAGAGAAAGTCAGCCCCACTCCTCCTTTAGATCTGAAAACATCCACAGACTGTATGTGGGATTACTTTATCACAAGAAGCAGAAAGTGCAACCAATGTCTAAGACTGAACTTTGGAGTCCCTAAAGATTTCTTTGAGAACTGAGATGAAGTTTCCTGAAAATAATGGAAATTATGGTTCTGAAAGTGCGTTTCTTTCCTGATTCTGAAAGATAAATAACATATTATGTTTATTATTATTATTATTATTAGTAGTAGTAGTAGTAGTAATAGTAGTAATATATTTAATGGCCATTTTGACTGAAAAATAAATAAATGAAATGGTGACCTGTAACATTTGCACAGTACTACGTAAAACCAGGCTTGGAAAAAATGAAGAAGCATAAGATGAGTCAGGATGCTAAAGAGAGCTGCAGATGATTCTATCATTACTGAGAAAGCTGCATCATGACTCCTAGTCCATTTACTCAGAATACCTCGTATTTGCACAAGAGGTGTGAAGACTCTTTAGGTAGATGACATATGTAAATCCTTAAAATACTGAATAAAGCACCTAAAACGCAATCTCAAATCTCTTATTAGTGTGTTTAGTATATCTGATTTTCATATTTTCTAGTGGTGCCGACAGGAACTGAAAGTCGCCATGTCTTTACCACAAAGATGGCACTTACTGTTCAAAACCACTATTGAACCTATATGTGTCGTCCGAGTTTCTAGGAGGACTATTGTGTCTTATAAAGCACTGCATGCACCTCTCTGCCAGGAATGCTCTTCTTTAAAAAACAAAGAGTAACACTTTATTCAGAAGGTCCACTGTAGATGGTTTGTGGATGCTCAGTGTATCTTTAACTACCGTTCAGTGTGAGAGATTCCATTAAATCTATCCCTAATCCCAAACCTAAACCTAACTTCAAGCCAAAATCTACACCTACTCCTAAACCCTTATCTTAATGTTATTGATAATCAACCGAGAATCACCAGAAAGTTGAGTAATGCGATCTGTCGATCATCTATAGGGGACCATCCACATAAAGTGTGACTGTTTTAATCCAAAACCTTAAAACTATCATAAAACCACCATATTGTAACCATTTTCTATGTGGCTTTCAGAGGCATTAACTGCTTCTGACCTCTGGTTCCTATCACCACTACTGTGAACAACTTTGACTTAATAACATCAAACCATACTCAATGATTGTGTTTACATCTTAACAATTTCATTATGCAGAAACTTAAAAAAGAGAGGGAAAAGGTGGAATTCCCTTTTTAATCTCCCAGTGAGCATAATGATATATAACCGTATGCACATATGAGTACAGCTGTGATATTTTCATTGTCAAGCAAAAGCAAAGAAATGTCACAGAAAATGGCTAAAAATGGACGTCATGGAAAAACTTATTCAAGTAAAGACAATAAGTGGAGCATACGTCATTCCTGCCACTGTAATCCAGAAGAAAAAAAAACCACTGTCCAGCACTGCACCATTCTGGAGCATTTGTTCTCTGTGAGAGTATCTGTGTGCTGAGACACTGTAGGTTAAGTGTGCTGTGCCTGGCCAGTCTCCTTCTGACTGTACAGTGTGGCCAGCCTGTGGGATGAAAAGTTGCACTACCCATCTCCTGATCTCACAATATGCTACCAGCTGTCTGGCCTGCAGGAAGAGGTGCGTGTAGGTTCCTGATGCAGGGTGACCAGCAGCTGGCCTGACCTCCCGATGTTGCTGGGCCAGGAACAATAAGAGGAAAAAAGAGGGGGAGGATAGAGTTTTTTATCTGATCCTGCTCAGTTCAGAACAAAATCCAGAAAAGATCTAACCCCTCAGACCGACTCACTGTTAGATAGATGACTTCCAGAGTATCCAGCACCACGACTAAAGAAGGTCAAGATGGACAAAAGCAGGACAAGACACCAACCAATACATCTGCGCTCAATTTAGCTTTGTGTGGATGTAGGTGTTTCCTCAGTGGCGCTTCTGCTGAAAAGCTGATGATCTGTCGGTTTGTGCTTCAGTGTCTGGGAAGCTCCAGCCTAATGGCGTTATGAAATCATGTTGTTGTTTAGGGGATAATATGTGGAAACAACAAGACTTACACAACTAGCTTGCTAATGTGAGCCTTGATGTACAGAATGACTTCCCTTTGCAACTAAAAGTAAAAGTAAAGATGTTTTCTCTGCAGGTCTTCTGCTAGCCCTAGTGACTGAAGCTCAGGCGAAATCATGTGAAACAGGATTTCTTAAAATAAGGAAAGAATGCAAAGGTATGGACGAATCCTGCTCTCTTTATTGCATTAAATTTATTTGTTTGAATGCTTTTTTGGTGTCCAATTGAATCTGTTTCTAAGCTTGGAAGCTCCTTTCTGTGTTTGACTGGGAATTAAAATAGGATGTAGAATATGGATGTTTAATCACAGCCAAGCAAATTAAACTAGAGTCAAATAACAGTACTCTCACTTAAACTACTAAAGAGAGTAAAGCTATGCTTAAACACAGCAACTAAAGCAGCCTTCATCTTACCTGTTACTTTTGAATACAGGCCCGTAAAACACTGTACTCTAATGTCCAGTAAATAAAATGTTCAGTCATGTCATGTCATGCTTTTGTCACTAGATTAAGTGGTAAACAAAGAGTCTTAAACATGATGTTTACTGAACTTCCTTTGCTTTACAGTTGTATGTAATGCATGTTTTGTAATGCAAAAAATGCTTTTTATGTGAAAAAACACAGTATTTTGCATAGTAATTTATATTTGATTTACTGAAAAGATAGGTTTTTGTGGCATGTGCTGGACAGAAAAACATAAATAACCCCTTAAGTTTTAATTGACGCATTACAAACGTAATGCGCTTCACTTTGGAGTGAAGACCTCAAATGCTCGATCCCCACAAGTCTTTAAATGGAAACGTAGAACATTTTGCACTAATTATTTGAAAACAAACTTTTGCACATGCTAAAACCACAATGTTATTTTTTTAGCAGTTTATTAATTCTAAAATAAGCAACTATCCATTAACATTTGCAGAAAAGGTTGTTCAAATCGTTTGCTAAAGAGGATGTGTTTACTTCTTTTTATTACAACTAAATATGTAATTTGGTCAGTGTGCCAACACTTGCAATCTAGTCCACAGGATTTTAAGAGAAATACTACCTAATCGGCAGACAGCATCCACCATAAGGATGTCCCAAATTGGACATATATTTTTAAAAAATCTCAGTTTCAACATTTGATATGTTTTTATTGTACTATTTCAATAAAAATAGGGTTTAAATGATTTTCACATAATCACACTGTATCTTATTTAGATATTGCACGGCATCACAACTAAACAAAAACTAGAACTAGTGTGGCCACAATTATAAACTATAAATTACTGTTATTTAACATTTTAGAAACTGCACTTAATCCAGTTAATCCAATAAAACAGGACTAATTATCTCCATTTGTTACAAAATGTGTTGTTTAATGTTGTTTTTGTATCATAAAAATGATGAATTTCGTCATGCTGAGCACCCCAGTGGATTGATGTTTGTTTCTGTACATGCTCTGTATCTTTTAAAACAGATGAGAATGAGTGTTATGGGCTTGATAAACCAATATGTGGTGAAAACGCAGTTTGCTACAACACAATTGGTAGCTACTACTGCCAGTGTGAAACAGGATTCCAGGATCCTTCAGGGATACTTAATTTCACACAGGAGAACGGCAAAGGATGCAAAGGTCAGTAATGGCACTATACAGTGGCCTGTTCCTGCCCATGTGGTTCAGCAGAAAATCCTGAATCTGAATCTCTGCTCTGGTTCTTTTCACAGACTTAAACGAGTGTTCACACTTTCCTGGTATCTGTGGCCTCAATTCTACATGTCATAACACAGATGGCTCCTATTACTGCACATGCAACGACGGGTTTATTACCAACAACAGACGGGAGATATTTAATGGAAGCCAAGGGGTTACATGTGATGGTAAGACAAAATAATGCTGACCTGTATTAATAGGGTCAATCTCAAGTCTCTCTTAGTTACTGTTGCTACATCCGTCAAACTGTCTGCTCAGGCTGTCTAATTACATCTGTACCACATACTAAAAAGATCGGCAGCACAAACCAAGGAGCCATACGAAGACATACATATTTGAGAGCTGATCATGTGACAATAGACAATAAAAAAAAAGATTCACAAAAAGATGTTTTCATTTATCAAACCAGGGAAATCTTCTAGCCACGGAACGTAACAGGCTTCTAATAATATTTAATATGTACCTCACATAAGAAAAAAACAATATCTGGCGTCATCTTGTAAATGGGACCTTTTATTAAACTGGTGCAATAATAATGGCATTGTGTAGAAGTGCATTAAAAGGCCCATAAACTACTTTTATCTCGCTATTATTCATTTTTACCTGTTAAGTTTTCAGCCTCTCTTTTATTCTCAGACTGTTTATGTTACTGTGCCAATACAGTTTAGATACAGATCAATATCTAAACAAGCTCTGCTGCTTCTTATAACTTCAGCATGCAGATGGAATAAGCAGATATATGTAAATTACAGTATGATTTCATGACATCACTAAAACGATGAATCCTAAATGAACCGTTTTTGCAGCTTAGTTTGCATAGATGGACTGTGTGGATCAGGGGGTTAAGGGTATGTTGTAAAATGTTCACTGTGTTTACATACTACATCAAACTCTTTTAGTTCAAAAATATGATGAATATTTGGTTTTGGTCATAGATACAGAAAACTACATTCAGATTCTTTTTGTGAATGCTGTAGAGTCCTACTTAATCTGACTAAAATAAGATGGATAAATGTATGAATAAGTACAGTAACCCAGATAAGGTTGCACCCATCTTACAGCCAGTATAAATGTGTGGTTTTCATGCTGTGAGTGTTTAAACTTTAGTAATGAAACAAATTCAGCAGTACACATTATCTCATTGGTTTGTCTAATAATTCAGATTATTTTACTACTACCACTGTTCACACAGCAGAATTTAAAGTCTATAGAGGCTACAGATGGCTGTGATTGGTGTGTTGATGATTATTTTGCAAATGGTACATCATGTGATAGAAAGTGAGGCGTGTTGTCTTTGTGGTCTACTAACAGATCGGGATGAATGTTCGGAAGATTCAGAGATTTGTAGACAGCATGCAAAGTGTATTAACACCATTGGTGAATATTACTGCACCTGTGACCAAGGGTACAAGCTGGCGTCAGGAGAAACTAACTTCACTGGAAATGGACGTTGTGAACGTAAGGAGGTTTTGCCAGGTGTGCATGTTTCCTATTGCAGACTATAACAACACTATTGTATCTGCATTAACCAGAACCAGAATCAGACACATTACCAGTCTCAATCAGCATCAATCAAACATCAATCAAGTCTCAAATAGTCTTGCCCTTTACTAACATGCAAACAATTCTCAGAAAATACAGACTGGAGTTTTAACATTGAAATCTGGAACGATCAAACATACAACTGAGACTCTGTGTTTATTTTATTTAAGATGTTTGTAAGATTGACAAGTCTCTCTGTGGAGAAGGAAACTGCAGCAGGGCTGAAGATGGATATCAATGTGCATGCAACCCTGGATTCACCAACTACGGCATCAAAACAATGAAATGCACAAGTGAGTACAAACCTGAGTAACTGTAGTAGGTGATGGTTACTTCCAAAAATAAGAGGTAAACCTGTTAATTGCTGCTTTTTATTTAATTTATTTATTTTATTTAATAACAACTCAGATGATCTAGACTGAAACATAATCATCAAGATAACAGAAAGTATTTCACATGTTTTATTTAATGTTTACAAGTTTCTAAAAAGAGTTGTCAGAAATTCTACATGATTAAATGGTTCAGGTCAAAGTCACAAAGGTGGTTTAATAATGAAATGCTCTGTTCTAGAGAGCTGAATGCCTCTGAAAGCTCCCTTTTATAAATGGATATATCACTGCCATTGGAACAAAACCCCATATCTCCAAAATGATAACTTTACAGGAGAAGGAACATATATACTTTGCTTTTAGTGGAAATCAATGCAACCAAATCTTTAATATTTTGAGCCATTTCTGTTATCATGGAGTTTGCACACACTGTAAGCATATTGCATAGCAAATATTCCCCAAAGGAAACATAGTTATTCAGATTCATGACTATTTTATAATCAATAACTATATATATATATCAATAACTATATATATATATATATAGTGTATACATGTGTAGGCTCACTGGTGGTTTTGGACAGTGAATAAAATGGCTTTTTAAGCGACACATCAAACCACTCTCCTCCTTTTCCTTCTTTATGCAAATGATCCAAACAGTGACCAAATATCACTATTATAATTACTATTATTATTAAGTTAAATAATATTAGGACACTTTTGGGGCCTAGAATTAAGCTTTTCAAATTTGTATACATTAACTCTACACACGCCCCCAGAGTGGCCACTGGATCAATTTGGCCAGCTGTAATTAAATGCTAACTTGTGCGTGACAACTACAGATATACGTATATTAAATATTAAATAAACATTAAAACTCTTCTCTAAATGTTTTCTGAAAACATTTTATGGTTTTATATGAACTAAAACAGTAGTTCTACATTTTTGAACAGTATGTTATTTGTATTACATTTAAATGTTTTCTCTCCAGAGCCAAACTGGGGATTTCTGAGAGAAGAGCATGGTCATGAGCAGGTAGGTCACTATAAATACAGTATGCAGTACTTTGCTCTGTTCATGGTGCTGACAGTGGAATCATGTGTTTCTTTTAACCCTGCTCACCTCCAATGGACTTATTAATGAATTGAACTGTGATGTGTAATCGAAATAAAATGGCTATGGACGCCTATGATACCTGAATCTTATGCTTCATAGTCCTCTTTCTCTACGTGTTGTTCACACAGATCCATCCAGAGTTGGTGCAGATCACGGGGAAGCTGAAGAGCTTCAGTGAGAAGCTGAGTAAAGGAGATGAAAATATGACTAAGGAGAAGTGGGAAGCAGATGCACACTCACTGTTAGAGGTATCAGTGTACAGTAAGACTACTGATAATCACATTCAGACTTAAAAGGGGCTTTTCAGTACACAATGTGTTCTGTGTCCATTGGCCATTACTCCAGTATCTACTCTAGACTGTTATCTAGAGGTAATGGACTTAAATCTTTGCTAGTAACCATTTAATAATTTAACAAATTTGCTGGACAGTTCAGCTAATCCTTTATTCTTTATTGCTATTTTTAAAAAGAACTACTTTGTAGTTTGCTTTGACATGAATAGATAAGGCTATCACCATTTATGCTAACCCACACAGTGAGTATTTATATTCATATTTTCACACCCTACAGAGAAAGATTTAAAACTGTGGATTGTCTAACTGGTCTGGTCCTGGTTTAGCTCGTCACCCAGCATGGTGATGGTGGTTGACCAGCATACAGGCCTACAAAACACAGCATATCCCTTGATTGGCCATTCTAGTCAGAGTCTATTCTATTTTATTTCTAGCATAGAAGTTAAGCCAAGTATAGCAATGGCCCAAAAGACACATTTTTAAGCACAGTTATTATACCAGTTCCTGCTGTCCCTAAAGTACCAAGTTGAAACCTAAACTAGAACAACAAATGTCATTTTGGTTCCTGTTTGGGTCAGTTCTTGTTTATGAATGTTCAGTTGCTTTCTCTTCCTCTGTAGGCGTTCCTGAATGCTCTAGACAAGCTTTTGTCTGCTGGGCCCCTAAAAAGTAACAGGAATGTGACCAGAGTGTTGGAACTTACTGAGAATGTACTGAAAATGCTAGGACCCCTGCTTCCTAATACCACCAAATCAGCTCTTCACACAGGTAAGGAGTAGCTGTGATCGTACATATTTTAACCCAAAATGACCAACCAGAAAAGACCATGAACAGAAATAACTCTGTGCAGCATTGCAGCCCTTTTTTGAGAAGAGACTAACATTTGCTAGCATTACATGATCTTTTGACTCTTTGATATTGCTGTGAAGTTGGTATTTAGAAATAATTAAATTCATGGCATGCTAATGTTTGTCTGTAGAGGTCAATATTATGGTCAGAAGAGATGAGACTTCACCTAATGGGCCATTCAGTCTGTCCAGCAGTGATGTGGAACTCAAATCCCACTGGGAAACTGCAGCAGGAGACTCATACCTGGGTATAAGCAGTCACTCACTGCAAAGTGTGCTTCAAATTAGATGTGTCAGCCATGAAAAACAGTACTAAAGCCTGCTGGTTTTCTGCCCCTTTTTTGTGCCTGCTTGTGGGCTGTTGAACAGGATTTGCTGCAGTGTCCCTGCTCAGATACAAAAGCTTGGAAAGTTCGGTCGATGACTACTTCAACCAGATATGGACGGATGAAAACGAAAAGCTGAAGATCAACTCAAAAGTAGTTACAGTAGCAGTTACTAACCCTAATACAACAAAGCTGAGGAAAAACATCATCCTCAACTTTCCCCACCTGAAGGTGAAACTCCACTTAACTCTGTACTTTCTACCCATTCTAAGAATTCTCTGTTATAAAATAGCAGTACTACAGTACATTAAAGTAGACTGTTTAAAGTTAAATTGCTGCTATTTATTTTTTTTCTGTCATTTGATGCATAATGTACCATTTATTTATTTCTTTATTTATTCATTTATTTATACTCTACTCTACTATACTACACTGTATTATACTAGACTATACTATACCATATACCATATACCATACCATACTATACTATATTATACTATACTATTCTATACTTATTGTAATGTAATGCACGAAAGCTGCTGTATACACTCATCATCAAAACAATAGTCGCACAAATAGTTGCACCCAGAAGGACGTTCTTCGATACAGCGGTTGCATCAGCCATCTTTTATGGAGTGGTGTGCTGGGGCAGCAGCATCTCTACAGCACACAGGAAAAGACTAGACAAACTCATTAAAAGGGCCGGCACATGTCCTGGGAAGCCCCTTAGACCCATTGCAGGTGATGGGAGACAGGAGGATGTTAGCCAAGCTGGAATCCATGCTGGAGAATGACTCTTATCTTGTCTTATCTTATCAACCTATAAGAATGAAACTTGGTGGGTAGGTTTGGCATTGTAAGACATGCAAATGATTCAAGTTTCACGCTCAAGCGCACATGTTAAGTAAGCAAGGACGGGCCTTATCACTGTACCTGACTGACCCAACAGCCACAACTGCGGACATTCAGTTAGCAGCGATCCCCTCCATGGGTCATCCTGTTAGTGCCAGCACCATTGGCAGACGACTGCCTGTCACAGGACCACATTACTGCAGACGGTTACGACGACTGCCCTTAACACCACGCCAACATCACCAAAGACTACAGTGGTGTCATGCCAGACTGTCATGGAGTGACTCAGAATGGCAGCGGGTCATCTTCAGTGATGAGTCCTGCTTTGTCTTTGTGGAGACGACCAACGAATCTGTGTGTGGAGGCACCGTGGTCAGCACCAAGACGAACGGTTTGTCACGTGCACATGTCCAGAAGGCCTGGTGTCACTCCACCTCCACCCGTAACACAAAATCTGCAGGAACTGTATGAGAATATTTAAGCTGCATGGGATGGATTATCACAGGACGACATTAGGAACCTCCACAGCTCCATGTTGAGACGTCTGGCGTGTTGCAATATCAAACATGGCGATCCGACACCATACTGAGAGACGCTACTTCTGTATGTGTAGCTTCACAAATATTGCAATCCTACACTTCCTTCTGGGTGCAACTATTTGTGACGATGAGTGTACTTAAAGTTTATTATTGTTGTTGTTTTTGTTGTTGTTTTTTTGTAACGGTTTCCATAGAACTAGTTACTACCAGCCTCTGTTTGAAGGTGCCTTGTCTGTTACATATAGAATACAAAAACACTAAAATAACGGACTGTGAAAACAATTACTGTCAGAACCCACAGCCCATGCTACTTGCTGTGGGGGGTGTTTGGTCATTTACAAATCTGTAAAAAGCTTTCTCATGTTTTGTTCCCCACTGCAGCCATCAGACGGAAGAACAATATGTGTGTTCTGGGACTCCAGTCAGGATGATGGGGCATGGTCCACTGAGGGTTGCACTATGATCAACTCCAGCGCCAGTCACACAGTCTGCTCCTGCACCCACCTCAGCAGTTTTGCTGTGCTAATGGCACTCCACGAAATGGAGGTGAGTTGATGGATGGGGGTGTAGCTCTCATCCCCACTGCAAATGCTAGCTGCACATTAAATGAAAAATTATTGTTAATGTAAATTAACAGTATTAACAGCATCATGTCATTCTTGCTGTATTCTGTACTGTCCTATTAACATTTGCATATTTGCAGAATTTATATTATCTTCCTAATAGTAAGTACAAACTCAAGTGAAAGTTCCATGTAGGTTTGTAAGTGTAAACAAGAATACCTGATCTATTGATTACTTTCAGTGGGCATTAAAATACGGTGTGTATATGGAACTCGCCTGCAGCTGGGGTTTGGTTACATCTGTATTTGTCTTTTTCTGCCACAGGATGTGTTTGAACTGCAACTGATCACATGGGTGGGACTCTCCCTGTCTCTTGTCTGCCTCCTCATCTGCATGCTGACCTTTTGCTTCATCCGCTCCATCAAGAGCACTCGCACCACTATTCACCTGCACCTCTGCATTAGCCTCTTCATTGCTGACCTGGTCTTCCTCGCTGGCATCACCCAAACACAGAATAAGGTACAATAATACTGAGCTGTTGTGCCAGGAATCAAATGAGTGACGCTTAGTAAAAGTACCATGTATTATCATATATATTACATTTTATATATTACATTATATATTATAGGGTAAGATGAAAACAAGGTTTTATTATCTTTTGAAGGGACAGTGTGATGTGAGACCCTGGGGACAAGAGGCCCCCCAGACACTGGGCAAAGATTATTATTCACTTTAACTTTCACCAGAAAAGCACAAAGGTCCACACTGTAGATTCACTGGATAGCATCAGTGTTACATGCAGTGCCTAGTCAAAAGTTGCCCCCATTTAGCTTTGATTATAGTGCATATTTGCCATAGCATTGTTTTGACAACCTTATGCAACATCACAATATTTATTTCTCCTTCACAATTAGACCACAAGGAATCATGACTTCGTGGTACTGGAATAGGCCCTTGCCATTAGGTAATAAAAATCCATTGATCCACCTGGTCATTTAGTACATTCAGGTAGTCAGCTGACTTAATTTCATTGCCACATAACGTTGCTGAGCCTCAGGCTGACCAACTCAAGCAACCTCAGATCCTACTGTAGCACTGCCTCCAGAAACATGTACAGTTGGCACTATGTATGATGGGTGCATCACTTCATGCGCTTCCCTTTTTACCCTGACACACTCATCACTCTGGAATAGCATCAGTCAGCACTCCTCAGGCCACATGATCTTTTTCCAATGCTACGGAGTCAAATCTTTATACTCCCTACTATAAAGCATGACGCCACACAGCTGTTTAGTCTTAATCCAGGGAGTTTTCATCACGTTGTGCACATGGAAATTTTCTTCCTTTCATTTTTAAACATAGCTGCAAGTTCAAGTGTAATTTTTTTTATCATTCAACGTTCAGCATTTAGGTGATCTTCAGTCAGGAAATTCTTTTCTGACCACATTTCTTCTGTAAAGTTGATCCAAATAATTTCACTCTTCTGAAAAACCGTAATATATTTTCCATTACCACAAGATACATCATCTACATCATCTGACAGGGTTGTTTCAGAAATGAGTAGCTACTCACCACATCAGACTGGGTTAAAAGAGTGATTGCCGGCTAAAACATATTCATCTCTGCAGTAATTATCTCATCAAATGCTGTAAACTATTTGCTAATATAAATCCAAACTGTGACTTCTTTTATCAAGGCAGTGTTTTAGCTTGAACAATCAGTACCTAGAATTAGGCTAAACTAACTTAATTTACATAACATCATTACACAATTGATTACATTACATAATTTGTGAACAGAACTGACATTTTAATGATCTTGTCAATTGTCGTGCGTCATCATTCTTTGTACAAACTGATGCACGATTTAAGAATCCTACTCCTTTTAAAGGTTTTCTTTTTTGTGCTATAAAACCAAACTCCACACAAAGTCACGGATATGCTTTCCCTTTACACTAGAAAGGCCCCTCTTACATTAACTGTCACACACTCTGTCCCATTCCATCCAGTGTGTAATGATGCTTCTTCTAGTTTGTTGTGAATAAGATTTGCTACTGAGGCTCCTCTTTTGAATAGACTTCTTCTGCATATTGCTCAGTCAAGGATGGAAATCCCAGGCCATCCATCCCACTCACCTCTACAACCCCCTTGTCCTATGTCTCTCCAGGTGGGCTGTGCATTTATCGCAGGCCTGCTGCACTTCTTCTTCCTGGCTGCTTTCTGCTGGATGTGCCTGGAAGGTGTGCAGCTCTTCCGCATGGTGGTCCTGGTCTTCAACACCACGCTGAGACCTCTCTACCTAATGGCGGGCGGTTACGGAATTCCTGCCCTCATTGTTATCCTTTCAGCCTGTATTAATGCTAAAGGATATGGCACTGAGAGTCAGTAAGTTTTGCCCAGGCTCTTCTACCATTACTAACATCAGCAAGAGTGTATCAGTGCTGCATTAGTCAAGCATACATGATAGCATCTTTAGCTTGGTATGCATTATCTTACTTCTCGTTCATCTGCCATCAGCTGCTGGCTCAGTCTGAAGGGTGGGTTCATTTGGAGCTTCTTCGCCCCTGTTTGTGTAATAATTGTGGTAAGTACAGCTGACAGTGTAGGAGCTGACTCTACTGTAAACAAGTTTTAGTATGAATAAGACTCTCATTCTCTGTCTTCTTCTTTCTCTCTGCCAGGTGAATATATTCTTCTTCCTGATAACCGTATGGAAGCTGGCTCAGAAATTTTCTTCCCTCAACCAAGACTTGAACAAGCTGGACAAAATCAAGTAAGGGAATTGATTTTTTGAACTACCACCTTCCAGATTTTGAAGAGGGGCCCAAATTGAAGAGGGGCCCAAAAGTGTCCCAAATTAATAGTTTTTTTTCCTCACAAACTTGAACTTAACAAGGGCTTCACACCTACATCACGGCAGACGTGGCCTGTAAGAATTATGGGTGGGGTCTGTAAGAATTATGTAAGTGATAATTGATTATTATCAATGCAAACTTCGCAATGTGAATAATATTTGAGAAGTTTGCACATAACGCGCATGAAGTTATGTTTAGTGGCAGTGAGATATGTTTGTACATGATATTGCTATCTGTATAGGATACAAGTCGTATAACAGAAATAAAATCAAAACCCATATAACGCCTAAATGATTGTTTTACTCACCTAATTGGCTGGAATGGATAACATTCGTGAGTCAGACGTGAGCTTACTGATTGACTAGCATTTGGCCTGACCTGCGGATAGCCGGTAGGCGAGTCACAATGTCACATGACCTTGTTAAAGCAATGAAATGCAAGGCATGCCTTTTGACACGGACGTAGGCCAATGGCACAAATAATACTGCTCGCGAGTTAACATTTTAAATAGTTCATCCCGAAAAGCGGACTACTAGGCGTCCGTCCAGGTATTGCACCGGACGGAGGCCTGAGAGTTGAAAAACCGGACTGTCCGGCCTAAAACCGGACGTGTGGCCACTCTAACTGGGAGTGAAGCGGTTCTGTCAAATTAGAACCCTGTAGAATGCAATGCAGCTCATCTCTGTATTCGGAACATGCTGTAAAATAGCTTTGCCTAATTGTTGGACCTCTGTCTCCTCAACAGGTCATTCACAATCACCGCCATCGCTCAGCTGTGTGTGCTTGGCACCATGTGGATTTTCGGCTGTTTTCAGTTTGAGGGGAGATCCCTGGTCATGTCCTACCTCTTCACAATCCTCAATAGCCTGCAGGGGGTGCTGGTGTTTGTTATGCACTGCCTGCTCTCCAAACAAGTGAGTCCACTCATTTCATGCCGAACCGCTGAAATATAAAGATTTAATGCCAGCTCAAGATTGAATGCCAAGAGCAGTTGTTCCTGCATTTTTGTGGTGTGTCAGGAACTCCTGCAGTCTAAAATCTGCAGAGTGAATTGTCGGTGCTAAAGTAAATATAAACGTCAGGCCTTCCAATGTCAGTACTTGGATTTGTAAGGTGACAATTCAGTATTAGGTGATACTTTAACTGAACGGAAGGAGGAATTAGATATTACAAGTCAGATGTTAGAACTGATGCTTTAAAGGAGCAGTGTGTTACCTTTAGCGGTGAGGTTGAAGATTTTCAGGTTTTCTGCCATTGACTGTACTGATTTCAGACAATTTATCCTCCCCAGCGTGCTCATATCATTAGTACTGCATAGTAACTTGTTTTAAACATTTCAAAGTGTTTTAAATGTTAATTCGGTACAGACTCATCTTAACCCCCCCCCCCCCCCCCCCCCCCCCGCCCCCCCCCCCCCCCCCCCCCCCCCCCCCCCCCCCCCCCCCCCCCCCCCCCCCCCCCCCCCCCCCCCCCCCCCCCCCCCCCCCCCC
>CM067475.1:37138561-37189803 GCA_034552555.1 Semaprochilodus insignis | reverse complement strand
TGTGTATAAGAGACAGCCCCCCCCCCATATAAAACATTATGCAACATTATTATTTTAGTGCTAGTTTTATTTTACAAAACAGACATTGACCAGCTTCTTGTTAGAATTGTTGCAGTGACATTCTGGCATATCATAATAATAATTGCTGCACCATTTAAGGCGGAATGGGAAAATTAGAACAAGAAGCTGGCCAACAAATAGCTTCTGTTTTAATGCTGGTAGTATTTTTGATAAGCAGATTAAAGTTCTCAAAATATCCTACCTGCAGTTTTATGTATGGAGCTACTAATAAATATGCACTACCCTATGACATTTCACCAGTGCGGTTTGTCCATTCTGGGCTACTGTCGAAAGATTACGCCCCTTCCTGGCAGCCTCCAGTGGAAGACAACATGCTCCTGTGTAGATATGAAGGGCTTATTCTAAGCTAACAAAAACACAGCAATGTGTAGTTATAGGTAATTATGCATTAATGAAAATCTAGTTGTATATATTATATCCTATTTCTCCTAAATTGTCGTCGTCCTAAGGCAACGTGCAGTACTGTGTTGTCTGCAAGCTCTGTGTTATCAGAGGATTATCAGTGTTGATCATATATCATCTGTAGAGTTATATAACACTTTATGCCTAAAAACATGACAAAACTGTTTTTTCCCTCTGTTAAAACCTAAAGCAAGAATTATGAACCTGACTCCACTGTTCAGATTTCTGTTCCTGAAATGTATGCAAATTAGTGCATATTTAGGTAGATAATGCCTCATTAGCATATTTAAACATAACATTTCAGAAAACTTGTAATACAAGAAAGTAATTCTCTTAATGCAAGCTATCAACTAGGGAAGTTTCATGGTGATCTCTCACAGTGAAATTGTTACCCTAGTCACCTGTAGTGTCTTGCCTTAAACCAGAAATGAACACTCTAGAGATTGTTGTCACATTGCAAGCGTGGATGCTCATATTTTTCATGAATCAGACAGCCCATTTCAGTTTGAGTGCCACACCAGGTCTATCCTGTTCTGCTTTGCCTCCTAATGTTCTGTTATCTTCTCTCATTAGGTCAGAGAAGAGTATGCCAAGATCCTGACCAGCATGTGTGCACCAGAGAAGAAAAAATACTCTGAGTTCAGCACAAACCAGTCAAGCAAATCTCAGGTACACTGCCTTTTAAATCCCGGCTGTACTCTCATAAGCAGCTTCAGGGAAAGGGAAATGGATGAATTGCAATTGGGCTCTCACTAAAAGTAAGAGTTCATCCTCATTTGTATTTTGCCTGTTAATAAATAAATAAATAACAAAGATAGTGGATTATTAGCTATTGCTCCAGAGTGGCTGAGTAGCTGTTTTAACTAATCAGTCCATTAAAGTTAATTTAATTTAGCCAGAAAAAAAATATTCCCCCAAGCCAAAACTGATAGCCCTGTTGAAGACTCAAATTATATGCAAATGTACTCGCCGTGGACGTGTCATCTCAGGTTCCAGGCAGGAAGGGACTGATTTCTCATCACAGCCAATGTTCTCCGAAATAGGCTGGTGGGAAAGCGCTGATCACTGAAGCGCTTTGACTGAGACGAGCCTTTGCGCTCTACTATTAAAGACCAGGTGTGACATGAATATGAAGGAGCATGAGCACTTTTTTCCTTGCCTGACTGTCTCTTGAATGGCTTCACAGGCATCAGGGAGCGTCCAGCACACGGGAGAGTCACACATATGAAGCAGGACGGATCCGCCCATTAGCACCGCTTTCCACATGCAAGCATGACCTTCTCTACAGCAGCTCGGACTTCACCTTGGACCAGTGATGTTTGGAATGAGCTCCTTTTTTAACTGCCAAAGACGGTCCTTCCTTGCATATGCTGCCATGAGCTTACATGTAACAGGATTACATGTGTGAAAGGTTGTGGTGAAATGTTTTGCCTCACAAGGCCCATGTGTGACTGTGTATGTTTGTGTGTCTGCCCTGCAATGGATTGGCGGACTGTCCAGGATGTTTCCTGCCTTCCGCCTGATGACTCTTGGGATAAGCTATAGCACTGCCCGTGACTGGGATGGTTAAAGTGGTTTAGAAAATGAATGAGTAAGTGATTTAGTATGTAAGCATTATTACAAGAACAGTTCACATAAGCAAATTAAGCTGCAAATCCAGGCTGTTTACAATATGTTGTTTTTATGAGATCACAAAAACCAACATATTTACATACAGTATAGCCACCTATTTAGCCTACAGCAGTTTAACCCTGCCTATTCATGCCGAAGCTATTAGGAGAGTTTCAGCTCAGACTGCATTTTGAATGTAGATCAATACAACACAGCCATTCAGAACAGAGGGCATGTATCAATTGCTTGTAAAAATTAACTACAAGAAAAAAATGTAGGACATGGGCCCTTTAAAAGCAAAGACTAGAAACTGAAATGAGGAAGGTTGAAGGTGTTATTTTTAAGATGTTCCAAGTTATAATATCAAAGGGTAGATGCAGGCCATTTTAATAAACCTTTTTTGTTTGTTGTCAGTTGTATTTGTATGTGGGTCTATGTGTTCTGTAATATAAATGAATATTGTATTGTGTGTAATAATGTTGAGCTTCGAGGCTGCTGCTGTCACTGGATTACAGCATTCTGATCTGTACTTTATAGTTTACTGTTAGATATTTTGTCCCAACTTTTCTCTGCTGTACAGCAAATATGTGCCAAGTTTATTATTTGCCAGTAAAATATTGAGTCAAGAAATTGTCAGTTTCTTTGTTCCTGCTTTGTGCTATGCATGATTATTTGTAATTTGCATGTCTGTGCTGATGGTAGCTACACAAGACACACACACAAGAAAAAGAGCTGCAATTTGCCAGATGCATTTTGGTATGGATATTTTTCAAACTAATACATAATGATTAAACATGGGGAAATACAGTTTAAACAGTGGCAGTCATTTCAAACATCAGCCAAACAAATGAATGACATTCGTTTCAAAGTGGCATAACATTACAGCAAAATGAGCGTTCATCTTTTGGACAAATAGATGCTTACTGTCATGCTGAAAATACACCAGATATTGAAATCAGGACAGCACCAGGCTACAGGCAGAACAGGAAATTGCCTAGGGCCTACGCATCCCCTCCACCCACCACCCCCCCCCAACCTCAGCAGGAGTGCAAATGTTACTGTAAATGTTATGCTGGTGGAGCGGGAAAAATAGTGAGCGATATTGAGAAGCTGTAAAACACACTCATTTTGGAACAAACAAGATCGGCACGTGAGGTGATTTCTTTTCTCTTCAGTGATTTGCATTGTCTGCTTCAATAATAGTTTGAGTGCAGCTCTTCTGATCATGTCGAACCATTACATTACATCCTTTAGTGTCCTGTGAGAGTCAATGTCTCTTACTGAGCCGCTGACTGACTGACTGATTGATGTCCACTAAAACGCACACGCACGTGTGTCATCCGAGACAAGCAGTAAGTGGCGCTATACTAGTATACGTCACCCTCATAGTGGCCCAGCACTACCACCAGGGGCAACTTAATGCATAGGCTTACCTGTGATGCAGCCTACAGTATTTTTTTAAATATATGATTTATTTATTTCCGTTCACCAGTTGACCCTCCTGGGATGATCATAGACAAATGGGGAAAGGAAATTTTAATAAGCTGATTTGCTAAGCGTACTCTCACTGTATAATGGCCAGTCATATCATGCTCTTTACCATACTTCACCTTCTTTTGTCAGCTCTCCAATCTCTGCTCTGCTATCAAGCTTTCAGTTCAGTGTTCAGTTCTGGACTACACCAAATATGGATTTACACAGGGATAGCTGATGATGCCAACCCAAAAGCCCCATGTGTGGGGTGTGGCTAGACTCTTTCAAATGATGTTCCAAAACCATAACATCATCACAGTTCTATGGATACAATCATGTGCCATGAAAGCTAGCTAGACAATAGCTGGGGAATTGGTGCTGCCATAGATATGTGCTGTGAGACGAGTCAGCTGATGTTAATACTTAAGTAATAAAAGACAGTAACAATATTACATAAACAGCTTTGTTTTCTTGAGCCGTTACGTTTTTTAGTTATAGACAGGAGGGCTGCGAGGTTTGAAATGGTTGAGAACCCCTGCTGTAGAGTATGTCATTTTCTACCCATCAAAGCTAAAATACTTTGTCATTGTTTGTTTTTCTGCCAGTTTGGTATATACAGTCCTCTTTTACTACACAGGCTGAAACAGATTTTTGTTAAAATGCCAAACAAACAGCTGATTTGCATCAAAGGTGATGCATCCTGTTGAATTCATTAACATAAAACCAACAAATGCACAATCCCTGTATTATTGTATTGTTCATAGAATGGTATGTACCCAGTTTGTGTTGCGTTTAGTTGCAGCACTTTGAAAGTTTGAAGAAAGCTCAGATTTGGTGTAAAGGGATCACTGTGTTCAACAAACATCTTTTTTTCTCATCTGAAAAAAATCATACTCAGCGTGACAAGGCCTGATGGGTGCTATAAAACTTTTTGGTCTCTGTTAGAGAAATGGCTTTTAAGGCTTAGTATGCAAAGCTGCCCCGCATGCTCTGCCCTCATTCAGTGACAGAGACATTTTTGTTGTTGATAATTTTGTGTTGATGGGTTTGAGATGTACTTATGTATTATTTGTGCTTTATTGTGCCGGGCTGTCAGGCAGTGGAAGTGGATGTTAGCGTCTTCCAAACAGAGAAGATGTCTGACAGAAAGATACCTTCCCCGCTATTCCAGCTCCTTTTCAGTTGTCTTTTCTGCTTGTTCATTAAAACAGCGTTTTCCAGAGCAGAAGTAATTACATTCTTTGGCTCTTCTTCCCGGCCGACGCCACAAAAATACTGTTTATCTAAACCAAACAGTCATTTGGGATTTAGCCACATCAATACTGGACAAACAGGCTGTATATGTGGCTGTAAAGGCTAGAATTTCAAAAATTAAGCTTCTAGGGACTACACAGATGCTCGAGTCTGGGTTTCATTCAACTTCAGCCAAATCTGACCAAAACACAGATGTTTAAAGCAGGACAAGTCGAATATTCTTTAGTCTTTTATATTGCTGTTTTACAGTAACTCTTATAGTATGTTTAAGCATTTGATATTAATGAAGGAATTGTTTAGCCTGCTATATCTGAGGAAACTGAAGTTCTTTGTCAGTAGTTCTGAAGATATATTTTACTGATACTACTGGACACATCTTTAGTGACGTTCCTTGAATCACTGGGTGTTTTATAATGAGTTTTTTTAATTAACTCTCACAAGCAATACACTGCTTGTTATTAAAAGAAACTTCAGAAGAGATTCCAGAAGAGGAAGAAAGACATTGAAATATATTTGTATTGAAAGTCAATTTTAAAGCTCTGCTACCCCACCAAACAACACTGAGAACCATAATCTCCAATAGAGAACACTTTCATGGTGAATTTTCCAGAACTGGCCAGCCTGCCAAAGTTTGCCTAATAGCATAGCGACAACTCATCCAGGACGCCACAAAAGAGCCCAGACGAACATCTGTGATACTGCAGGCTTTGCTCGCCTCACATGAGCTCAGCATTCATGATTCTACCTTTAGAAGGAGACATGGCACCCATGGGAGAGTTGCAAGGTGAACATCACTGCTAATGAGGAGGAATGGGTTTGTCTCACATTCGCCAATATTCAGTATATATGCAATATACAATATTCAGCTGTGCTACAAGTGCGATTGTGAATGAATACTTTGCTCCTTCAGGGCCAGGGTGGCTTGGCCAAACACTTAGACCTATGAATTTATCTCTTTACCAGAAAATCCTGCAGGATGGTGTCCTGTCATCAATCCATAGTCTGAAGCACAAGTATAATTAGGTAATCCAAAGCATCACTGAAATGCTGTGGCAGGACTTTAAATGTGTAGCTCTTATTGAAAAGATCTCCAGTGTGGCTGAATGAAAGCAAATCTAAAAAGAAAAAATATGAGGAACAAATTGTTAAGGAATCTCTTCCACAAAAGTAAAGACCTGAGCGAATCGTATTACATTATAATACAATAATTTGAAAATCTTTCAGAAAGACACGAAATCAAACAGTGTGTTAAAATGTAACACAAGCTCATAACTTCATGTGATCAAGTCGTCGTCACTCAGAGGAAACTACAGTTCTTTGTCAGTAGTCGTGAGAATACATCTTGCTGATACTACTGGACACATATTTAGTGATGTTCCTAGAATCATTGGGTGTTTCAGGGTTTTCAACATCATACACCTCCCTCCAGGTGATCCAACTTGGGCTGCTTAACCCAAGCTTTTGTCCAGGTGGAAAACAAGCTACTCTGTCACCATGCTGACATTCCTCTCCAATGTCTTCACTGTCAGTATCACCACTTGGTACGCTAGGAGCAGTCACAAGGTCCTAGAATGTCAGTACAGGTAGCTTGGATGAATATTGCATATCAAAGGGTTGTACCTGTGACACAGAACCGGAAACTGTCATCTACCTTTCCTCTTCTTGTCTGAAGGTCATCCGGGCCTATTCCATTAGCTTCTCAAGCAATTACAGGATCCCTCTGCGGCCTGGGACTGTTATGATTATCAGGTCATCAATTAACACCCTAAAGGATGGCTGGCACTCTCCGGATTTAGTTTCTGGCCCTCTACATTAATTGCAAGGGAGAACAGCAACACAGAAACAGTGCACCTTGTGATTATTGCACCCTTAATCTTGTGCCAGTCTGATGAAATTGCTCCAAAGGTGACCCGAAGTTGCTATAGTAATCAGCTAGGAGGTCTCTAAATCTACTAACCACAAAAAAACACAAACACAACAAACGTGTGAACGTATCCTGGTTGCTTACATGCATCTGAAGTGTAATTATAGTCTTGTCATATGTTTACTGCCTACTCTTTATGCAGATTGGAATATGGGTTCAGGTCTTGTGCTGTACACACACTCCTGAATACAAACATCAAATGCTGTCGGCATTTAAGTATTCAGCGGTGCTCAATTATTCAGTCAGTGCATGGAGGGCTTGGTAATTATCTTATAAGCTGAAACAGGTGAGAGGGAGTCAGAAAGCCATTATGCTGGGCAGTGAAGGGGCCACACGACTATAAGGGAATATCAATGGTTCAGCTTCATCTGCAGCACTAACACTACTGGGTTGTCTGAAACTTAGAACAAACTTAACAAAGGTGAAACATTTTTTTCATAAATCATGCACCAAGGAATCCTTATGATAGCTACATGGGTGTGTGTGTGTCAAACATCTCCTAAATTTGTAGGCGTCAAAACTGTACACTGTGCAGATTTGATCTGTGATACGGGAGAAACCAATGTCAGGATGCTATGGCATACATCAAATATTAGGTTTAAAACTAGGTGAACAGTACACCTACAGTTAAACAGTTGTCTAATGTCTAAGACATCTGCATTATATGTCAATGCTGAAAATATCGGAACATAAAACCATAAAAAGTCTGTATAGCATGAAGTTACTGCTACATGGCCAAAAGTATGGGGACACCCAAACATCACATCCATATGTGCTTGTTGAACATATCGCTCCTAAACCATGGCCATTAATAGGATAGAAGGATTTTGTCCTTCCTTTTGCTGCTGAAACAGCCTCCATTCTCCAGGGAAGGTTATCGTAGATGTAGCCGGGACACTTAGTCATTGTGCATGGAGATTTCAGGCTGGCATATGTCTGCTCATTCATGGAAACCCAAACAATAAACCTGACAACAAACAATTCTAGTTTATGTTGCCCTCAGAGACGGTTCTGCAGCCCCCAGGCCCAGCATGAGACGGGCCATTAAGTAGCCAAAGCCCCACTCACCAATCATCATGTCCAGCTAGACCCATTATTATTTTGCACATGCTATGGTGGACGCAAGTTTCTGTCTAAGCAGACCTTTGAAAAAGGTTGAGAAGCACTGTTGTACATATCTAATGTATTTTTAGCCATATTTCTGTACCCTCCTCAACTATACGCCTCACCCACTCTATGGATGCCCCCACTTGTGATTTAGTTCTGGCCTTGACTGTCTGATTTTGTGAACCTGTGTGACCTAACACTTCAAGTCTGAACTGATACTTTCACTTTACAATAACAACACTTACAGTATAGGTGTTACAGGACAGCTCTAGAGCCCACATTTGACTGAATGACCTTGCTGTAATGTGGTTTGGGGAAGGAAGTGTAAGATAAGTATATGCTTCCTTTGAGACATGTGACGTCATCTAACGCATTCCTTAGGGCAATGATATGCCTGCTGTATATGTAACACTAAATAATGATATTACTAAAGACAGGAATCCAGTCTGATGTGGGTAACTGAATGCATGTGACATACGTTTTTTGTACTCACCACATGTGGATGCTTTTTAGCACAGTTAGATGATAATTCTGTAATGTTGATGCACATAAAAGGTAGCAAAGTGAACTTTTTGGGCTAAGCACTGCTGTACGCCACTGATCAGGTTCTCTTTTTCTGGTACAACTCTGTATTTGCAGTACAGTTCTTAATTCAAGTAGGTATTGTGTTTGAGCTTGAGTCTGGGAGATTTTTCGGAAAATCTCTAGCTTAAACATGAAAGCTTGTCAACAGACAAACAATTGAAGTCAAGAAACATATTCTTTATTTTGGATGTTGTACATTTGGATGTTGACTCATTCAGTAAAGAATTAAACGTAGATTGTCATCACTGATCAGCACTGCACAAAATATACAGAGTGTTTTGTCAGGAATAGCCCAGCAGGCTTTGCTCTAAGTATTATTATCTTTACAGCCATTTGGCGTCTTTTTATGGCCATGCAGCTCAGATACACCAGGCGAAACGAGCAATGGCCCTCCTAATGAGGGCTGCAATCTCTGACAACATCCACTTTCACAAAGCTGAAATTGGCTTCTTATCTGAATTTCCTTTTTCACTTTAAATCGTGCCAGAATGTAGCTATCACGCCATTTAAGGTGAAATGAGAAATTCAGATAAGAAGCCTTCTTAAACCTTGTTCCACCTTGCATTCTCAAACCAAAACACACCAGACAGCTCTGGTATCACATTATGTAGATCTATGTTTGGGTTAGACATTTCAGAATATCAAAAGCAGCGTTCGAAAAGCTATGCACCATAACTGGACCATCTGTAGAACCAATCGTTTCCAGTCACCGGACACCCATGCCTACTGATGTTGCATAAAAGAGGCTGGGCTATTTGAGCGTAGGGTTGTGGGCATAAGCGTAACAACAGTCGCTGTTATATGTGCTCTGTAAACCAAGCAAAAAGATCAGGTGATACAGGATCATGTCACTTACAGCTTTGCCATTCAGGGTTTTTTCAAAATTCACAAATGTTGGTGCACTGAAAATCCACTACTCACTGATTAAATGATCCTCTGCCCCCTACCTCCTCATGTAAAGCTAATCAAGTCCAAAGAGAATTGATTTAAAAGTCAGTAAGCTTAAAAAGAAAAATCTCCACTTGTTCACTATTAGCATCTTCCCTACCTTCTCTAGATCACACCACATCAATATGATAGGCTACCACTAGTAGCCTAATGTTGGTACCTACACTCATCAACCACTTTATTAGGAACCAGTTATGTGGCGGGAGCGCAGTGGATAAAATAATACTGACTCTGACTGTGGTATTGTTGTTGGCCAGACAGGATGGCTTGAGTATTTCAGAAACAGCTGATTTCCTGGGATTTTAATGAACAACTGTTTCAGAATGGTGAAAAAAAACCAAAAACCATTAAACGGCAGATCTGTGTGGGTGGAAACCCCTTGTTCACGAGAGAGGTCAGAGGAGAAAGGCCAGACTTGTTTTGAGTTGACAGGACAGCTGCAGTAAACTAAAGGGACAACTCTTTACAATTATAGTGATTAGGAAACCATCTCTGAACACATTAAGGTGTACAAAAGCAGAAGTTCACATCGGGTTCCACTGCTGTCAACCAGGAATGGGACTCTGAGGCTACAGGGGGCATAAGCTCATAAACAAAGTCAGTTCAAAATCGCCTTCTGCAGTTTTATATGCTTGCAATGAGTCCACTAATACCAACTGGGCGCTGTTTGAATGCCATAGACTACTGAGTACTGTTGCTGACCATTAGCGTTCCTTTATGGCCACAATTTACCCATATTTTAATGGCTACTTCCAGAATGATAATATCACAAGCAGAAGTCATCTCAAACTGTTTTCATGATCATGACGTTGAGTTCTGTGCCGTGCAATCGCCTCCCCAGTGAGATTTGAGTCTAATAGAGCACATTTGGTATGTGGTAAAATGAGAGCTTTGGAGCATGAATGTGCAGTTCAGAAAACTGTGTGGTGCAGTCATACCAAACAAGGACTAAACTCTCCAAGATATGAGTGTCCAATCTTATCTGCAAAGAATCAGCTCAGTTTTCAAACAGCTGATCGCATGTGCACCTAATTTGTTGGAATGAAAACCTGCAGCCACACTAACCCTTTGTGAATAGAATTGGTCTAAGACGGGGGGTTCTCAATCCCAGTCCTGTTCTAAGGAATGTTTCTAGCATCTTCCTGAAGGATCAATGGCACAAAGAATTCAAAAGCATTACTGCTCACTGAATGTCCACAATTGTGGCTGTCGGGTCACTCTGCGCATGATGGGCAAACCATCAGTTCTCCCGCTCTGTGGTTCATGTAGATCTTCCAGTTCGTTCATGTCACTGGTGCAAGCCTTCTTCTATCTACCGCCGTCAACAGTGTGCTATGATAATATCCGCATGACCGGTATGGCACGCAATACGTCGATAAGATCATCCAACTCTTCCAACTGCTTGAATTGCTTTTGAACTCTTCTCTGAGGTATACTTAGCTTGCAGTGTGTGCTACCAGAACAAAAGGATAAGTCAGAATGGAAAGCACACTCAACAGGACGACCTTATATAGTCAGTCAGGTACAGCAATATGGCCCGTCCTTGCTTACATCACATGTGCGGCTGAGCTTGAAACCTGAATCATTCACATGTCTCATGATTTCAAACCTTCCCCCCTGCGGTTTATTCCTGTCGGCTGATTCCTTCTGTGTGTAATCATTTTTTTGTTGATGAGTGTTTTTTAACTTAAGCCTGATAACTAACTTACTAACTAACTAACTAACTAACTGAGTTGAAATAACTTTTCTGGGCTTATCCTTCTGAAACCAGCAAAATTAATCTCTGAAATCAAAGATCTCTTTTACTTTCTATGCCCCAGTGCAGACAGTCTTTTCGCATAATCCTGGCTAGCTAGGCTGTCATTACATTTTGGATCTTTTATCCTCAGACGTGAAGGGATGTGACAAAGAGATTATGAGCTGTCCAGAAAGCCAACAAGTAGAACTTTGAAAATGTCTGACTTCTGCCTTTACTGTAATGGAGTTCTCAAACCCGAACTACAAGCCATGACAGGGTCAGACAGATGGGTAAAATGATGATGAGTGCAGCCACTGGAACAGTGTTCTTGATTAGGAATGTCCATTGTGACCCTTCAGACTCTTCGCCTTCTCACACTCAGCTTTCCAGGCCTTTATCGTAGTTCTTATCAGACCTAAAGTTGAGACAAACCACAGAAGAGGTGTTGGGTTCCCTACTCCTTTCTCTACCTTGCTCTTTATGTTTTTAATAAGCCTCAATAATGAAATATTGGAGAGGAGGAACATTTACAAGAAGACAAACTCTGTAAAATGCCTGCATCCCAGGGGCACTTCAAAGATGAGTATCAGCATGTTGATTACGTCTGAGAACAAGAAATAAAAAAATACTGTAATGAACTGCTTAGATGGACTAGTCTCAGATTACTCCAGTCTCTCTTCAGTGCATGGTAATAAAGACATCTTCAGACTCCTCTTCAACAAGCATGTGGGAGGACAGAAACAGATGTAGAAACCCCAATGTGCCATATGTCTGAAAGGTGGATAAAGAAAATGAATAAAAGAAGGAAAGATTTTGGTTTTACCTGCGAGACTTGGTCTCTTCTGGATTCCTCAGATATGCAAGGAACTTCAGAAGAAAGCAGAGCTGGAATGGTGATTAAAGGAATCTCTGGCTTTCAGGGGAGTCTCTTTAAAACTTGCCCCTATTCGATCTGCTGTACAAACCCACAGAAGCAGAGCCTAACATTATGACAGTGTTTCTCAACTCTGGTCCTGGAGTAACCCTGCCCTGCACATCTTAGTGCTTTCCCTGCTCCCAACACACCTGATCCAACTTATGTGTGTGTGTTAAAGCAGAGAATCCACTGAAATGTGCAGGGGAGGGTGCCTCCAGGACCAGGTTGAGAATTCCCACAGATATAGGGGCACCAAAGGAAGTTTGGTGGGGAGTATTACAGTTCAAGTTCTATGTGATTTTTAGACCTACTGAAAGATTCAAAACCCATTTACCCCCAGTTATGTCTTGAGTATCAGGACTATATCTGGATAAGGCCAAGCCACATAAAACACAAATGTAAATGCACCCAAGATACTTTTAAAACCTAAACAAATCTGATTTAACATGTTTAAAAACATTCTTTATGTTTATGTTTTAACAGTTGCATTGAGCCACATGTTATAGCAGTGTAAATGTATCCATCTCTCTGGGATACATTTGATAACCAAAATAGGAATGTCACTAGGAATGTGATTTTTCTGCGAAAAATATAATCATGGTTGGGCATAAGACAAAGCAAAACGGTTAATAGCAGTATGGGCAGACACTACTGTTCAAACTGCAAACAATAGAGGCTGAAAGGATAAACAATTGGTAAGTGGTTGCTCCATAACAAACTGATTTGTATAATCCTTCCCACACAACAATTGGATTTCAATAACCGGAGACACATTTGACTAACAAATATAAATGCATGGCTAAAATCTAATCAGGATGCAATCCAGGCACTAGTCATATAAAATGACCATGTGTAAAAGGCCAGATGCAGTCACAGATGATAGATGAAGCTGAGATCCAACGTGAAAAAATATTTCTGGGAATGCGGCCCCCCTTGATCAGACAAGAGAGATTCAAGGCCTGCTCACACCAACAGGAAATTCTACCCATTTCATGAAACTCTGCCAATTATTTTCCCATTCGGTAAGATTACAGCAGTGTTGTGGCTGTTTCTGTAAATATGAGGGTCTTGTGTGTATTGAAAGTCTGAACACGCATTTTCAGATGAGCTGATCCAGACTGTTCAGTACAGGCACGGCGAAGCTGTTGACTCATTTCAGTTGTTATGCACCATCTACTTTTACCTTATACATAACGTTTGATACAGTGCAAACCACAAGCCGTCTTGCATTCTGTCATGTCTGCAGTGGGCTTCTCCATGTAAACATTCAGTGCATGGTCATGGTCTGTAAGAAAAGCTGTTTTATTTTTAATTCAGATAAAAAGCCACCAAAAAGACACAAATCAAACTTAACAAGATACGAAAAATAAAAATGAAGAGAATAAACAGGAAAAACAGCACATTTTTTTCAGAGGTAAAAAGTCGGTTCTCAGAATGCATAATAATGTAGCTGTACCATACTGGAGTTTTGCTTGGCCAACATGTGACACTTTAGAGAAGCAACAACCATTGACGTTTCATTATATCGTAGCAATGAGCTTCATAACTAGGACAAGGTATCAAGTGCAGGTTTACTGACCATAAAGCAGAATCACTGTCGAACTAGGGCAGGGCCAAACGAGCGGTCAGTCACACTCAACCACAGAGCATGGAACTGTAGGACATTCATGACACAAGCAAATAGACCCTTAAACATTATTCAAGATAGCATGTAATTAAGTTTTGGCCCAAACCAGAGGCAAGAGTGACCCCTATAGGGGTGGAGGTGTGTTAGCAGTTGATGTCGCATTTAGACGGTATACTGATATGTAGTCATGTTGGTTAGATTCATATGCATAGCTTACAGCATGCTATTCTAGTAGTATGTTAGCACTAAGCTAACAGTAATTGCACATGGACATTTCTGACTGATTAAACACAAACATTGAAATAAAGACCTTACATTTTTTTATTCATAGAACTCATTAGGCTATACGTGTCCCTGTCTGATAATAATGTATCTGTCCCACTCTAAATCACAGAGATGGCCAATACCTTCATTTCAACCAGTTGCAAACTGTATGTTGTCCATATTCATATTCATAGCTCGCTGCAAGCGACAGCATAGTGAAAGTTAAGAATTACAGAGCTGTAAACAAAATAATAAAAACAAAAAAAGGCTTATGAAAATGTAGCCAAGTTTCCAGTGTTTGGAAGTCTCTATTCTAGATCAGTTTACCGAATCTGGTGGTGTACCAGACGTCTGAAGAGTTTAATCACTCACAGAACATTTTAGATCAAAGGGTTATGAACACGCTATCTGAGGTAAGCTTTTGGCCTAAACCTTATCTTTTTAAATCTTCTGGCAGAGAGGTACAATGTATGGCAAAATAGTCCTCAAAGGAAACTCATTTTTTATTTGTTACTATTTTATCCTGATCAGCATTACATATCTAACTCCGAAGACGTGTAGGTTTATCGATGGTTTTGGATGTGGCTATATTTGCACTATATAGACATTGGGGTCTCTAGTTCCTACCGCCATCATGCTAAAGAAAACCACTCTGAATGATTTTTTACAGGACAATCTTTAAATTATTCAAACATTTTGATAAGCCACTAGAATTTCACATTTAAAGGGCCCATGGAATACATTAATTTAGTATTTTAAATTGTTCTCTGATGTCTACATAGACGGTATGTGACTTTGGTCAGGGTGAAAGATGTCCAGATGTGGTTTTACACACCCATTTACAATCCTATGATTTGGTCCCAGAATGAAACAAGCTGTTTTCCCTTTTTGGTCAGATCATGAATAATTAAATGGGCTCTGCTCTGGTTTGTTGGTTTACAATGTGACACCATGATGATTCCACGGAAACACTTCTCAAAATAGACACAGACAGCAAAGCAGAATAAACCTTGGTGTAAATAAACTGGGTCATGAGACTGTTTAGTTAGATATGCTAACATTAGTTACTTGCCAAAGCTTGCTAGTAGCTGAAGTTACCTATAGTAGCTGCTATCTTTCAACCTCAACAACAACACAAAGTAAATTAAAGTTGTTACTCACAGTTAAACTTTAAGGTGTTTCAACCAGCAAACAGGGTTGCTTATAAAGGTGGAACCGCTCCTCTCTCCAGTCTCTTCAGTGTTAAACGCTGAGTGAAACTGTCCAAACTAAACATGTACAGAGCAAACAAAGAACTTTGAATTAAAGTTCTCCAAGATCTTGTTAAAGATGTGGGAACTGAAGTTGGCCTCCTATTGCCAGCTTGTTTAGGGAATTGTCCATTCCACCTTAAATGATGCTGCAGTGGCGGAGAGGAGGACACTGCACAAACTGCTGTCTATTATGGATGATGATGGGCACCCACTGCACACCATCATCATGGACAAAAGAAGCAAGTTCAGTGGCAGGCTGCGGTCACAGAGCTGCTCCACAGACAGACTCAGGAGATCCTTTGTCCCGAGAGCCATCAGGCTCAACAACTCTTTCCAGCGGGGCCAGAAGAGGGAAGAGGACAGCTGAGGACTGAGTTCTCTTGTTTAATCATAGGTTTATTTATGCACTATTACACTTTACTGTATATACTGTACATCTTAACTCCTGGACACTCCACTTTACTTTACTTAAATACCAATATATGCACATGTTTATTATGTTAATTCAGTCATTATCTGCTGATAACTGTGCCCTTTGCATATTCATGCACATTTATTTATTATGGTTGCGCATTGCAAAGCACAACTATATTGTTATTCGATTTATATTCTTCTTCTTCTTCTTCTTCTTCTTCTTCTTATTTTTCTCCCGTTTCATCGCCGACTAACTCGTCCCACAGCTTTCGAGATATCAACTCCGTTCCAACTCCAGTTTGTCCGGTATGATTCGGTGATATGGGCTTGTATAAAGCTTTTTGATCGGATGCACGGATTCCGGATAGGAAGGAATTTTTCCGGAATTTTTTTCCATAGAGAATGAATAGGATCGAAAAACGCGTGCCTATCTACCCTACTTCCGCTCGACCTAGAGACACCAAATCGGATACACTGGCTCGGGGCGCAGCCCCGAGCAGGAATTCAGTGTTGGATTGACCCGCACTCGTTCGTTTCTCTTTCTTTTCGCATCCCTTTTTCCTCCCATAGAGAATGAATAGGATGGAAAATTGTTTGCCTACGTACTCTGCTCCTGCTCAACCTAGAGCCTCCAAATCGGATACAATGGCTCGGGGCGTAGCCCCGAGCAGGCATTCAGTGATGGGTAGACCCGCACTCGTTCGTTTCTCTTTTTATTTCGCATCCCTCGTTCCTCCCATAGAGCCCCAGTCAGTTTTTGACCCACCTAAAGCCGGCTGTTTCCTTCGCCCGAGAGTCACGAAACTTCACATACACACTAAGGGCAGGTGCCCAAGCACTAATCCAAAGCCACACTGGCCCGCACTCCTCTATCTGTCGTTTATTCATCCCTCGTTCCTCCCATAGAGTCCCAGTCATTTTTGGACCCATCTAAAGCCGGCTGTTTTCTTCGCCCGAGAGGCACGAAACTTCACATACACACTAAGGGCAGATCCCCAAGCACTAATACACAGCCATACTGACCCGCACTCCTCTATCTGTTGTTTATTCATCCCTCTTTCCTCCCATTGACCCCCATTCATTTTGAACAACATGTAGCAAACACTCCGTAAACAACCCTCACACCATAGCTGTAGCCTAGCAACCCCTTAACAGCCAACTGAGACATGGCTAGCAACACCATAGCAACCACCTGGGATACCATAGCAACCACCTAGCAACCACCTGGGATACCATAGCAACCGCTTAACAACCCCCTTGGGCACCATAGCAACTGCCAAGCAACACCTTAGCAACCGCTTAGCAACCGCCTGGGATACCATAGCAACCGCCTAGCAACTGCCTGGGATACCATAGCAACCGCATAGCAACACCTTAGCAACCACCTAGGACACCTTAGCAACCACCTAGCAACACCCTAGCAACCGCCTGCAATACCTTAGCAACCACCTAGCAACACCTTGGCAACCACCTAGCAACACCTTGGCAACCACCTAGCAACACCATAGCAACCACCTGGGATACCATAGCAACCACCGTGGGCACCATAGCAACTGCCTAGCAACCGCCTGGGATACCATAGCAACCGCCTAGCAATACCTTAGCAACCACCTAGCAACACCTTGGCAACCACCTAGCAATACCATAGCAACAACCTGGCAACCACCTAGCAACACCATAGCAACCACCTAGGATACCATAGCAACCGCCTAGCAACACCTTAGCAACCACCTAGCAACCGCCTGGGATACCATAGCAACTGCCTAGCAACACCATAGCAACCACCTAGCAACCGCCTAGCAACACCTTAGCAACCGCCTAGCAACCGCCTGGGATACCATAGCAACCACCTACCAACACCTTGGCAACCACCTAGCAACACCATAGCAACCACCTCGGATACCATAGCAACCACCTAGCAACACCTTAGCAACCACCTAGCAATCGCCGAGAACACCATAGCAACCAAGTACCAGCACCATAGCAACCACCTGGGATACCATTGCAAGTGGCTAACAACACCAAATCACTATGGCAAGCACCACACTCCTCCGTGTGGCATTTATTCATCCTTCATTCCTCATTGAGCAAGCTGCGCAACCATCCCGCGTTTCCTTCAGGAAATGCACTTTTCTAGTTACTATTGCACTTCTCTACAGGTCTACAGTTATATTTGTATTTCTTGTATATATTTCTTGCCTCCTTGCGAAATGAGATATATTTATATATTTATCCATAGTGACCTGTACTATGTATAGTTTATAGTTTATAGTTAACAGTTAATAATAATGGGTAGTTAATAGTACCTACCCATTTAGGTTTTTCATACTGCACAACCCTGTTTTTATTTTTTTAATTTGTATTTGTTTTATGTTTTACTGTGCTGTTTTTGTGAAACCGCTACTGGCTGCTAAATTTCCTTCGGGATCAATAAAGTATCTATCTATCTATCTATCTATCTATCTATCTATCAGTTACATTCTGGCGCTGCACAAACTGAAACATTTAAGGTGAAACAGATCTCTATTCATTGAGAAGCTGGCAAATAGGAAGCCAACTTTAGCCTTGTTTACAGATGAATATCAACCATGTCCATTAACAATATTGTTGCTTGGAAAGTTACGTTACCATCTAGTATTTTGGAATTGGCACATTTACTGCCGCCGTCTGTCAATGTGAGACTTGTATTTGAAGGAGGAACAACAGTGTTTGAGGTTCGTGCTATGGTAGTTCTATGTACCAAACTTTCCTTATTCAGCCCTAACAATTTAAATTCAGTTTTCAATTTTATGGCACCTTAATAAGTAAATAATTAAGGGTTTAATCTCTTTCAGGGAAGCTAAGCTCTCCTTGGCTCTGGCGTTGATTAGTAGCCTGCATGCTCTTGTAGGTGGAGTTCACCTTCCACTTAATGTGCCCACCCAGGGATAAGGGGAATTACCTGGTTTCTTCATTACATTAACTTTGTTTTGCCGTTTTCAACTGCAAATACAATATTAACAAAATTTGGTTAGGAATTTCTGATATCTAATTAGCAGATAGGTGCAACTGGTCTTTGTGTGATCAGTCTAGGCCTTGTTCCTGTCCATATATATTTACAATTTCCTGATGGGATGGATGGAAGGGTAGTGTACAGGAAGAGCTATATGAGGAAACCAATAGAAAGAGAGAGAGAGAAATATAGAGAGAGAAAGTAAGAGAATGTGTAAGAAAAGAAACAAATAAAGAGAGCAAAACAGACAATCAGGAGGAAAAGTAATGCAGGTAAAAAAATTGAGATAAACTGGGATTGATGAACACTGAAGAGAACATGGGGGGGGGTGGGGGGGTGTTGAGAGAGGGAGGATGCGTGAGAGGCGGAGGCACAGAAATGGACGGCTGAGCAAATGGAAAGTGCAGATAATAGGGAGAGAGACTGTGTGGGACTGACTGGAGCCCAGAGCATCACAAGAGGGAGGTAGCACTGCAGACAGAAGCGAGGAGCTCCAGCTGGGTGAGTGAACCCCCTCCAACTTCATTCATCTTTCAATAACAGCATCCACATGAAAGACGCTTCACAGGCACATTCACTGCAAAGGTGTAATGATCATTTGTGAACAGTGAACACTGTCATTTTTACATTTCAATTGCAGTTTTAGTTTTTTTATATATGTAAAAGTAAAAATATGTTTGGCGTAGCTGCATATCTGTGTTTTTAAGGTTCCAGCTGTCATTTGTAACATTGATTCCATGTTTTTTTTAAAAGAAGGATTGCTGCTTAAAGCTTGTGGGATTTTAACCCATTGCAACTTGCTTGAACTGAGCAGGGAGTGGCTTTTTTCTTCTCAGCCCACAGGCAGCCTGGATCTTTAACATGCAGAATAACTGAGTAATTGAGTTGCATTCGAAGGTCATTATAGTTTAACCCAGATCTATTCCATCCTAAGACTTATTATTCTTTAAATACACTGACAAACAGTACAAAACAGTCAAGTTACCCTTAAGTTACATGAGTTAGAAATGGAAGTTTGGACCTGCCGTTCCGAGCAGTTTGATGAGAAATGCTCCGAAATGTTCACAGCAGTAGTGAAAGGAACCTGAATTCAGGAAAGTTTAACCTCTTTAAAAACACCCTCACATAAAGTTATCAGACAAAATGGTTATGAATGTGCTGCCTGATGTCTGAGACATTTCTTCACAATAGCACTGAAATGAGGTTTTGGGTATATTTTAAAATCCATTTATGACAGAGAAATACATGCAGCCCACTGTATGGCAAAAGTCAATTTTCTTTTTTTTTCAGATTTTTCAATCGGTTACCAGCATTTATATTAAAAAGTGGTTACATAAAAACTGGTGGTTTTGGATAGTAAACAAAATGGCTATATTTGTGTTTTAGACATTCTGAGCTCTGGTTCCAATCAACACCACTGTACAGAAATCAGAGTCTGTACATTTGTCTACAAAGACATTTCACATCAAAGCACTCTGAAGGAGTTTCGTTGCATGTTATTGATTGAAATACAGAGATGTTTTGAGCAGTTGTTGAATTTCCCCTTAAACGCGATCCCTAAAGCCACTGCAGTACAGTGCAGCAAATGAAAATATGACATACATCAGTCATGTCGATATGCAGCACTTTGTGATAATGGGCACTTTTCTGTGCATCCAGAAAAAGAAACAGCATTTGAATAGAAATTAGGAATCGTGATTCTGCTTTAAAACACATGAAACAGGTCGGGTGCAGTTAAATTTCCATTATACAGTTGTCAAAGTTTTCAAGCCATGTTACGGTATATCCACAGCTTTGCTTGTCTTTGTTTGAATGAGCTATAATGTTGCTTACATGAACCACCATGTACTAATAGGTAAAGTAATAATTTTTAAAGAAGGCTTTGAATTAAAATATTTACTGAACAATTTCACTGCAAACTTTAAAAATAAATTTGTTACTTGAATGTCTTACACACTTTTAAAGTCCACGTTATTACAACCCCACTTCCAAAAAAGTTGAGATGCTGTGTAAAATGCAAATAAATGTAATTGAAAAAACAGAATGCAATGATTTCATAGACTCATATTTTATTCACAGTAGAACATCGAACACATATTAGATTTTGAAAATGAGACTTTTTTTTAAACGAGATCCAGAAACACTGTCGTCTTCTCTGGGCCAAAACTCATTTAAAATGGACTGAGGCAAAATGGAAAGCTGTTCTGAGGTCAGATGATTCCAAATTTGAAATTCTTTTTGAAAACCACGGACATCGTATACTGCGGACTCAAGAGGAGAGAGACCATCCAGCTTGTCTATCAGCATGCAGTTCAAAAGCCTGTATCTCTGATGGTATGTGGTTGCATTAGTGCTCATGGCGTGGACCGCTTACACACCTGAAAAAGCACTTATGCTTATGCATTAATGCTGAACAGTATATAGAGGTAGAACAACATATGCTCCCATCCAGAGAACGTCTCTTTCAGGGAAGGCCTTGCATATTTCAGCAGGACAATGCTAAACCACATACTGCATCCATCACAACAACATGGCTTCGGAGAAGAAGAGTGTGGGTGCTGAACTGGCCTGAACGCAGTCCAGACCTTTCACCAGTAGAAAACATTTGGTGCATCATGAAACGAAAAATCCAGCAAAGAACCAGGACTGTTGAGCAGGTGGAATCCTATATCAGACAAGAATGAAGATTTACAAATTATTGCATTCTGCTTATTATTTATATTTATTTAGATTTTACACAGCGTCCCAATTTTTTTGGAATTGGTGTTGTAATTAAATCTGCTCTAGGCAGTATAAATCCAGCATGGGTTTGCAACAATTGTGTGGCACTGTTGCTAACTGATGCTAAAACAAAGAAATCACACAAGAAATCACATTTAGACACAAGCAGGAATTACCTTTATCATTGCAGTATTGCATTTACTTATAAAGTGAGGATTTCTGCATTAAACCACTGCATTATTATGATATTATCATTACTAGATGACAAAAAATCAGTGATGGGTGTCTGAAAGTACTTGTACTCCTTCAGCAGTCCATAGATGTTGGGCAACAGCACACTCAAATGGACTAACTTGTTTGTGTGTACAATTGTCTTTGCATTCATAGACAATTTGTATTCTTATCATATTTTATGTTGTAGCTGTTTTATAAAAGCAATGAGCTACTTGCTGTGCATTGCTGTGATTTCACCACATATAAGGATTTAGGCCTTTTGTGTCATATCTGAGAATCATGGATATATACAACACTAAGTTTTGATGATGTATATACACAGCAGTGTTAAGCCACTATTGATTCTCCCTCTCTGCACTCTAAAATGAATGTTCAAAATTAGTTTAGGATTATATAGCTCGATCCATTATTTGATAAGAATTGACATAAGAAATTGGAATACATGTATAGTCCACCTCATCTTCTAAAGTAAGCCAGTTCATATAGCTTACTTTATGTGTATGGAAAAAACAAATGAAATACATTGTGCATTATCTTGTGATTTTAATAGGATTTTTAGGGAGTTTGCAACCTAGAAATACAGTGAATTCTTTAATGCACATACCATAACATGCCTCAGGAGCTTGGGGGGCGTGGCCATGCAAAAAGGCCATGTGGAGAGGTGTATGGGAGGTCACATGGAAATTTTGGGGAATTTTTGGATTTTTTTCTGTACAGGCTTTTTTTCAGGGAGGCTCAAAATATTTTATTTTTCAAGAAACACTATAATGTTATAAAAATAAAGTTGCAGGCCTGAAATTCAGGAATGGGTGTATTAACAAAAGAAATGAAGTTGACCAGACAAAACATGAAATATCTTGGGTTCACACTGTTTGCAATGAAATAAAAATAAATGTAAATGTAAAAACACTGCATTTTTTATTTGCATGTTCCATACTGTCCAACCTTTTTTTGGGCGGCTGTATATGAAGTTAAGCAATGTGCTCATATATGGTGCTGTGATCATATACAGCATTTGTGAACTTTATTCTTTGCAAATATCTGCATAAATGTAACTTTACTCATCTGAATTAAGTAAACTAACATTAAATGTCTTTGTTGGCAAAAGTATAAGAACCTCTCAGTAACTGGTGTGATCCCTTGAGCAGCAATGACTTCAACCAAACTACTTAGATTGCTATTGAATTCTACTGCAGCCATTATTTGTAGAATAGCTGGTGTGTTAGTGTTGTCTTTCCGCAGGGCCCATTTTCTGTTCAGGTTCAGTTGAGGGGTAAATGTCCTGTATATGCCTTGTTCTTGAAGTCATTTTTGATGGATGTCCACGCCTGGGAAAGGTAACATTTGGTGTTGAGTTTCTATACTATCTGCCTCATAGTGGACTGGTAAAGTCCAAATTCTTCAGACACAGTATTGAAACTTCTTCAAGCCTTATGACAAGTCATTTTCTCATTTGACATGGCCTGCAGTTACAAGTATGTGGGCGGTCAAGATCAGACGTTAATAGTGAAGGGTCAGTCACACTCATAAATGAACCTCCCGACCCTAATTATCTCATCTCATCATCCCAAATGGATAATTGTAGAGGTTCACATACTCTTGCCAATGAAGACATTTAATGTTGAGTCACTTGATTCAATTAATGGGTAAAAACACTACACAGTTCTCTGTTTTCTTTGTTTTATTGGGCTCTCTTTATCTAGTGTTGGGAGTTAAATAAAGGTCAGATCATGTTTTAGGTTCTGTTTATATAGAATTTTACATTTTACATTTAAAATTAGGCAGTTGGGTGGCAAACGTGGCAAAGAGATGAGAACTGCAAATTCTAAAAAATGCTGAGATGTCATGGAAAACCTTAATCAAATACTAAGATCTGTATACTAAGATCTGTAAATCTCCTTCCGATCTATCAAAATAGGCCCTTTCCTTTTATAGTCATATATGTAGCTCTAACTATGAATGCAACTATTATTACAGATCTTTTCATGAACCTTTGTGAAGAAGAAGTGTTAATGGCTTCTGAAATCACTGAGTCTGTTTATTCAATTCAGGGCCTGATGGCTTATCTATGGAATTGTATGTTTATTTCTGGGACATAATTAAAATACCTTTGACTGAAATGTATAAGAAATATATTAATTAAAAAGAAAATGTCCACAACCATGAATCAAGGTATTACAGGAGATCTTCCCTCCCCAGATTTCTTTATTAAATGTAGATTACAAAATCTGATTTCTATTTTATGCCAAAAGATTAAAAAACAACTGAAATCTGGAATAATTAATGAAACTCAAACAGGTTTTATGTCTGAAAAGACATTTCAGGTCCATTATCGGATGTATCAATTATACACTCAGCTTTGACTCTGATGCTATTATGATATTGAACATCATATTTGGTTTCTAACTTTAGAACAACTTGTTTTTGGTGCGTATGTCATAAATAGAGTTGATAATGATTTATTAATAGTTTGATTATTCTACTGCACTTCAAATAGATTTCATATTAAACATGTCCAACAGGGCATCACCCTTTTCTTTCCTGGGTTGTACGGTATCACCCTTTTACATCCTTTAGAAAACCCTTTACCTGCACATCATGGGTTCATGTGGATTACTGTTTTATTAAAACCTAATAGTCAAACTTGAGTGTCTACATGGTCCTTTGTTTTCCTCAAGAGCTAAGATCAAGGTAGTGCAGAGGACTGAAGTTGATTGAAGAGAAGTTGAAGGGAGAACCAGGGGATGGCTTCGTTGAGTACTGTATTTCAAGGCAATCACAGCTGATTCACAGCTCTTGTCCAAAAAACAGTATCTGGACACCCAGTTTTTACAGCCCGTTTTACCCCACCCTTAATGTACAAGGAGGATGTATTCTTGTGTTGTTTTACTGGATGGTCAGCTCTGCAAACTGATTATTGCCTACAGGTATTTGACCTTTAACCTATAGGGTTTACAACCCTGATGATAACCCAACCCTGTTCCAAAGATCAGGCCCTGTTGTACACATACACACTTAAACACATACACTCTTATATACAAAAATTGATATCCGGCAGGACATACACTGTGTGCACCTAAACATCCTGGAATACCAAACATCCTGAAGTCAGAGGAGACTGCAGTTCTCTTCACTGACAAAATACAGTCTACAGAAAAAGGACGAAAAGAGTCTGAGTACTGCTATAGAGAAGGGTTTTAAGAGCAGGATGAGCCACAGTAGCAGAAAAGGCCCCTCACATATCACAGTATGTCATGTTTATAAAGCGAAGCTGATTATTCATTCCCTCTCCAAGATGTTTCATTTTCAAGTATTGTGCTGCAGTATGTGGTTCTGGTCAGTGTGGAGGAAGGGTAAGGTCTACCGTTCTTGATAATTCAGCTCCAAAAAGCTCATCTCATGAGTGTGAAAGAATGAACAATGAAGAGGAATGAGACAGGATAGGGCATCGTTATTCCATTTAAGTTTTTCCAGTGTAGCAGACTTTCTCAGCGATAACAAGCCTGGGAGTGGCTAGCCAAAGCTGGAATGCAACTACACCCCGAGGAGTAAGAGGAAGAGTGGCATTAAAATTCAGAGGTTTGAAAAAATAAAGAAAGTCAGAGCCCGATCAAAGAATGGCCTTAGTGTTAGAGTAAGAGGTTTTTCAGACATTTGTAAAATGATTTTGGTGGGTTTATTTGTGCACAGGCCCTCACGGGGCTTATAGCGCAACCAACTGCCTTAAAACTCTCAGAATTTCCACCTATTCAACAATTTAATTGTCTCCAACAGTGCTACTATTTGTTTGCTTTCTATTATCCAGCAGCTAAGGTTGTCTTATTGCTTTCTACTTTCCACCCACTCAGATCTAGGAACACAGGCAACTGAAACTAGAACAGACAGCAAGTCCACTTAGGAGGGCAGTGCCTCAGACCTAGGAGAAGGTCACCCTATCTCACTCTGGTTATCCTTTGACTCCTACTCTTACTACACTGCTGTCATGCAACTAGAATATTACACTCATCACCACATCGAATAATTGCTAGAAACTGGGTGATTAATTGATTAAATTAATTGATAAATGCTTAAGACTTATAATTATTATATTTATACATAAATTATATATTTGTACATAAATGTACAATAAGCACATACAATATTTGAGATAGTATCAATGGTAGCAGTTTCTGCAATCAAAGTATACCAGGAATTATTTGTGGCTCTATGTTAAATAATACATAGCAGAATGATGGGTGATGTCCTCAACAAGTGTATTTGCAGTTAGTTATTGAAAGCAATAAATTTCATTAATTGCTTATGATTTCTTTTGCATTTTGCATCTACAGCAAAAGAATAATTACCAGCTTTGAAAAACATATTTTTAAAAAAAATCGTAACTTGGAAACAGTGGAAGCAAAGTATCCAAATGCCAGATTATTAGCTACCTTCAAGCTAAGTTGTTATTTCATGTAGCTAACTGAGAAGATTCTAAAAACACAAAATACTTCCTTCAAAAGTATCTATGAGTCAGAACTAGCAGTGGTTATGTGGCGTAGTGCTTTTCATATATTCTTCTTCTTGGTACACGTTTTGGCTAACTAGTCCTGCAGTTTTTGATATATCGACACCTTTCCAACTCCACATTGTTCGCTCTGATCAGGAAAAGACGCATGGTTTTCATGTGGCAATGAATTTTTCCGGAATATTTTCCCATTAAGAATGAATGCAATGGAAAAGTGCATGCCCATCTACTGTACCTCTGCTCGACCGACAGACACTGTTTCTAATACACCATCTCAGGACAGACCCCCAAGCAAGAATTCAATATTGGTTTGACCCGCACTCGTACCTCCTAATGCCAGGAGCCTTCGGGGGCCTCAGGCCACAAAGATTTAAGATAACCTGTAACTTGAACAAATAGCCTTTAAATATGTAATCGTGAATGTCATTAGGGACGGTAGGAGTGACCTGAGGTGGGAAGCAGTTTTTTGTCCTGTGAAAATAGGGAAAGAGGAAGTCAAATAAAATGGAAAATAAATTGGTGCTTTGTGTGGTGCAATAAATCAAAAACTGGACACACAACAAAACTGTTTATCTGGTATTAATACTGTTGTAGGTAGGATCGTCTGAAACAAGGCCAGACTTGAGCAGGACAACACTACCAGTACGGGCTTTTGAAATCTAATAACAGGAATTCTATAGGAAAAAAGAGAGAGAAAACAATACACAGTCCATACAAATGCAATTCCTACAAACCACCTAGACAAGATGAAGATAGAGAGATACAGAGAGATCAAGGGGTACTGCTGGAGACAAAATAAATAAATTGCCAATTTTTATATGGCCAGATGGAGCTCAAGGGAAAGAGATGAAGAAAAAGGGGCTTGGAAATAAAACACATACATATCAGTAATGGTAACATTTAGGCAATAGAGCAACACACTCATCTCTTTCTTCCCGTCCAGAAATAAAGACATGAGTAAGCATTTATAATGAATGGGTTGTCTATGACAAAGAAGGATTTGGGTTTTAATTTATGACGCTCTGACTGTGTGATTGCTATCCAGGTTTTTCTTTATGAGGTCTGTCTTTATTACAGTGCAAATCTCTGTCAGGGAAGAGTGACAAGCCAAGCGACCGGCCTATTATAAGGAGAGTATTACCACATGGAGCAGCCTGACACCTAAAACAGAAGAAGAAAGAAAGCACAAGCTGCATCCATTTATCTGTCACACTAAAACTGTAAAGACAAAGTGTAGCTGGAGTACTCAGCACTTGACAATGTCTTTTGCTGGGACATATGCTGTATGCTGCTTTATGATGAGAAATTAATCTTTCACATTTTGGCTGACATTAAAACAAACATTTTGATGCAAAATGGTTCATTTTAGAGATACCTGCCAACTCGTTGGTGGTGGTGGTGGTAGGAACCAAGGGTCAATTTTTTACATTGCAAATATTTAGTTATTTACTATACAAAATGACCAATAAACCTAAAACCCAAAACCAGCAGGAATGTTGAGTTGAATTCCCCTTTAAAATGTGCTAGGACAATGTAATATGCTAGGACAATATGCTTTAGGTCGTTATTCAACCACTGGTGGGTGTATATCCAAAAAGAGAGTATACATAAAAAACAAAGTTAAATCTAATCACTCCAAAGAACATGGTCTAAAACACTTTAACCATTCGTTACTACGGTTAGGTGATATTTTTCTCGTGGCGGCCAGTGCTGGGCTATCAGGTTAAACTGTTTACAGCTAATTCAGCTAAGTACAAACGATTAGTACAAACATTAGCTGGCTTAGTCTGTGCTGTACTCCCATCAGTCCCAGCACATCCATGTCACAGCATATCACAGTATTTGTAATATGTGTAAAAGAACTCGGATTATTAACTCCAGTGTGATTCTCCCACACCCGACATACAACATCCTCCTTTTAGGCCTGTTCAAACTGAAATCAGTGCTTTTCTGTCTGTTTGGATCGCTGTAGGCCACTACCGTAACATCAGTTTGGCAATGCAGTGTGTTCATGTTAGCCAGCTGCAAAAAAACGCTTATAGGTGTTGTAGGTAGGTGCTGTAGTTGTGTGGAGCAGAAGTGATTAAACACTACTACACCTCGTTAGGATAAGAGTGAGCTGGCTCTAGACCAGTACAGTTACACACCACTTATCTTGTCACTAACATTTCACCCCTCTCTCTCTCTCACTGCCTTTCTCTCTGTAGAATAACGTCTAAAAACTCCTAAGTGCGCCTTCTGGTGGCAACAACAGAGTAGTGTCGCTGTTCTTGTAGTGGAAAATGGCAAAACTATACCAAACATTTATCATACCTTTGTTGTACTTCTATCGAGTAAGGTTGATGTTATCGTTTTATCGCCCAGCCTTATATGCAGCCATCTCAACAAGCCACATTAGACAACCAGATCCCCTACCAATATTGTGAAGGTCCCACCCATGCTGCTCTGCACACATGATGAAAGATCTCGATAACTGACAAAAGAGGCTAATTGTTCTAAACCGCAGTCTTCTTGTAAATACTGAGAAATTAAATAATTGTAAATTGACAACTCCCTATTTGGAATAGAGGAAGAAAAAATGAGAAGCCACACAGGCGATTTTTGTGTATGATCTGAATTGCACTACAGAGCATTCATCTGAGCTACCCAGTGTAAATATACGTGGTTAAAATCTTATTGTATTATTGATATCTGATCTAAAAATGCAACACTATTTTCAATAAAGTCATGCATATTAAATACCCACACCAAGTGAAGCCCCAGTTGACTGCAAAAATAGACACAATGAAAGAAATAAAAACAAAGACAACCTAAATGCTATGAATTTAAAGGGATGAATGCTGGCAAGTAATTGTAAATTGTTTGGTAGAGATGCAGCAAAAATTAAAACTAGCATCTGGAAATTCTAGCATCTTAAAGTTAAATTTCTAATTTTGGGTGTTTCTAATTTTGAGTTTTAGACTGTTATTTTTAGCTGTTTGTAATTGTAATCACTGTTTTAGCCTTTATTTCCAATTTCTCTTATTATCAAAAAATTATTTTTTTCCACATGCGAAACTTTATATTCCACTGTTAAATATTAAATGTCAACTAGTAAAAAATCTGTTTTGACAAATAAATTAATTTTCTACTAAATATGTAATTGTCACTGTAAATATATTTTTTGCCAAATTAAAAAAGTTCAGAGATGTAGTCAGAATTTCAACAGGTCAAATTACTCTTCACTTATTTGCATTACATTACACCTATCTTCCATACACCGGAAGGGGATTCACTAAACATTAAATTTAAGTACAGTTCCATTTAATGGTACTTACAAGTAGTACAAAATATTATTTAATTCTCATTGGCTTACCAGGGAAAAGTATAGTCAGAGTGGCTCAGGTGTTATTTTTATGAATCCGGCCCAATATCTCTAGATGTCTACTGCATCTTGATTTTTGACATCGTGATTTTTGTTCTGAATGTTTTGGATGGCTGAAACTTTATTACTTGATAGCAAGACCCCTTGAAGTAATCCTAGTGTGCTTCTGAGACTCTCTTTATCTATAAAAGTGGGCAAAAGCATGGAAGAAATCAGCCGGCAGAACCAACAACATGATAATCACAATGTTTTGGCCCATTGGCTGTATTTATGAATTTATCTTTGTGACATTTCATTGTAATCCATAATAGCACTGCGGCTATGTTACAGTATCTGATGGTGCACTTTGGTGCACCTTTTTGATTTTTCCCCCTAGATATTCCAGATGATGCACGTTTGACCTGCTGTCTTCCCGTCTTCCCCAACTCAGCATGGACATTGTGTTTGCCTCCTCTGTTTCCACTATGTGTCAGCACCTTGCAGACTTGAACATTTCCCTTGACTATTCCCATGATCCAAGTCTAAACTCTACAGCATCTTCTCCTCACAGCCCACCAAGCTATGGACTGTCTTACTTCACCATGACCTTTGGAGCCCTTTCAAACTTAACAGCCCTGGCTATCCTTTCCAAATCATACACTCGCTTCCACCGCCGAGCTAAGACACCTTTTCTTTTATTAGCAGCAGCTCTGCTCCTGACTGATCTGGCAGGTCATTTGGTTACAGGGGCATTCGGTCTGTACCTGCATCTGGGACGGGTTAGAAGGCAAAGGACAGCAGCCAGAGCCATCGAGCCCCCTCAAGCCTTCTGCAAAATGTTTGGTGCCTGTATGGTATTTTTCGGCCTCAGTCCTTTGCTGCTAGGGGGTGCCATGGCAGTAGAACGTTGCATGGGCATCACCCAGTCCCTCCAGCACTCTGCTGTTCTTACCACAGCTCATGTGCGGCTCTCCTTACTCCTGCTCTTCACAGTGTCTTGCACTTTTGCAGCGCTCCCTCTGCTGGGCGTGGGCAGCTACAAGCTCCAGTTTCCCGGCACCTGGTGTTTTCTCCCTGTGCGGGGTTCACTCTCCACTGCTGATGTGAGTTTGGCCTTGGCTTTCTCAAGCCTGGGCCTGGCAGCACTGACTGTCTCTGTATTCTGCAATACTGTGAGCGGGTTGACTTTGCTGCAGGCCAGATTTAGCAATCAAGGTCTTAAGCAGAACGCTTCCCGGAGGCACAGATCATCCTCTCCTCTGCAGTCACTGGATATGGAGATGATGGTACAGCTTGCGGTGATAAACGTGGTCTCCTGTGTCTGCTGGAGTCCCTTTCTTGTGAGTGGATCCTTACTGAATATTAACACCTCTAGCGGACAAAACAAAACCTAGGAAAAAATGTAATAAGGCTAGTGCTTCTCTCTTTCCATGTGATGCACATAACAGAACTACTTAAAACCCAAATCATGAATAGCTGCAATACAATACAGCACAGAAGCACATTTTAAAACAGAAGCTTAAGCTCAGATTCACATGCTCTAAAAAACTAAATGAAGTTAAGGGGACTCGCTGCAGATATCCCATATTATTCAAAACATTGCATGCCCACAGTTTATAAGACATTAGACTGATACAGTTAGTGACTCTGATATAGAAGTCATAAGTATGATTTAGTAAGGAGTATTAGCAAGATAGTTAAGTCATCGCCACATCTAAGTAAGGCATGGGAATGAGATCTTAATGCGTGATTAGGATTTAGTAATAATGTAATAGTAAAAACGTCTAGGGCACTCTTCCTCTCAAAGTGCATTACAGACAATTGATAACTATTTAAATTCATGTTATGCAGTGACACAATATGATCAAACAAAACAGATAAGTGCTAAAAAATCTAAAGCCAAACTTCAGCAATATTTCCTTTACATCAAATGATAAAACTACTTTACTGATTGTGTTTACATGCTGGATAAAACAGAGCTCTCAAGATTAAGACCAGGTTTCATACTTCATCTTTGGTATGGACACTTACCAAGTTGTGGACTTGATAGCACCATTTTTTCATAAATTCTCAGATTTTTTCCAGATTTAAATGAATGAAATGTTAACAAAGTCATTTAGAGTGGTTTGATGTGAAAGACCCTGTTCTAAAGACACCTGCTCACAAAGGTCAACCACATGAAGAGTTTACATATCATCATTGACATTACGTAAAAAATTTTAGAAGACACACGTAGGTTCACTGGTGGTTTTGCATAGTAAATAAATTGGCTATATTTGTGTGAACTGGGGTTGGGTAGATATTGTGACCCCTGGTTCCTATCAACACCACTGTAAAGAAATATGTTTTCCTACAATGAACATTCACATCAAACCACTCTGAATGTTTTCATCTCAGAGACTGAATTATTCAGAAACTTTAACAAAAAAAATAATTCCCCTTTAAATCAACACCCACAACTTAGTAAGCTGAGGCATGGAAAGTAAAGAGTTAGGTAATGGCAATGTCTTAATAAGGCATGGCAAAGAGATGCCAAACTGTAATAGTTAAGTCATAGCCACAACTTAGTAAGGCATAGGAACAAGACAATTAATTTGTTCTTGCCTTACTAATTTGTGTAACTATTCCCTTCTATTAAAAACAGAGGGAATACCACCAGTGGGGCTCTGGACTTCAAAAATCATTACTTAATTGTATGGTTCTCAGGCCTTACCACATTGTGACTAAGCATTAGGATTACATTTCCCTTTGTAAGTTGTAACCACACCATTTTTTATATCTCCACTGAGAGTCCATACAAAGTATGTATGTTTGTAATGGTGTGGTTTTTCTCCTTTTCTCTTACTTAGATTTACATTTCCATATCAGTGAGACAGTTCTACAGAGGTACTATCAGATCGAATGAGGAGTATGACCAGCCACTGCTGCTGGCTTTGAGGATGGCCTCCTGGAACCAGATCCTGGACCCATGGGTCTACATCCTCCTGAGACGGGCCGTCCTGTGTCGAGTGTGCAGAATACTCCAGCCCAACAAAGCTATTTTCACCCAGACCAGCTCCTGCACAGCCTCGGATAGGCAGGAAATCCGCCTACACTGACATTTGTATTCACAAAGTAGACCAAAAGAAAGGCATCATTAACAAGAGCACATTAAATCAGCCAACCCCCTTACAGAGTACTTTCAACCTGGAGTTCACCCAAACGCCTGGGTGCGCCAGAAAACTGTGATTAGATGGATTCTATATGGTATGAAAAAAAACCCTGATTTATTGATTGCCTGTCTAAAGAAGTGACACTTCTCTATAACACACTGTTGCAAATTCCAAAATCGCTTGATGTGAAACAAACTATGGAATCACCATTGCTATTATTATTATGCTGTTGTGTGTTTGCACGTTGTGGATGCATCTAATTATAAAACTGAAGGCAGCTGACATTCATTGGGTCCATAGCCTTAATGGCCCAGAGCCATGGTAGAAAATAGAAGGCAGATTTCACACTTCCTATGTAGAATTGATAAGCGTTTACATTTAAAGGGCCTGCATCACAGAGCGTATATGGTATATATATATATATATATATATATATATATATATATATNCCAACCCCCTTACAGAGTACTTTCAACCTGGAGTTCACCCAAACGCCTGGGTGCGCCAGAAAACTGTGATTAGATGGATTCTATATGGTATGAAAAAAAACCCTGATTTATTGATTGCCTGTCTAAAGAAGTGACACTTCTCTATAACACACTGTTGCAAATTCCAAAATCGCTTGATGTGAAACAAACTATGGAATCACCATTGCTATTATTATTATGCTGTTGTGTGTTTGCACGTTGTGGATGCATCTAATTATAAAACTGAAGGCAGCTGACATTCATTGGGTCCATAGCCTTAATGGCCCAGAGCCATGGTAGAAAATAGAAGGCAGATTTCACACTTCCTATGTAGAATTGATAAGCGTTTACATTTAAAGGGCCTGCATCACAGAGCGTATATGGTATATATATATATATATATATATATATATATATTTATTAAATGTTTGTGATATCACACAAACAAACACACTGGGTGCCCTCTGAGTATCCACCCTACAGATGGAGCAGGTGTCCTACATACATCTGCCCAGAGTAGTTTAACTCCACTGATCAGAAGAGGGTTATTTTACATATTCCAGTTTTAAAGGCACAGTAAACAAAACAACCTGTTTAATTCTGAGAGGTGCACAGAGGATAGAAAATAGTCATGCAAAAATTATTTTTTTGCTACATAAATCCACAATGTTATAATTAGATCACTGGGGAAAGAATAAACACATGAAATCCTACAGAATATGTGCCCTTTAGGACTCAGAACCATGAGGTAAGGAAATACAGCCTGTATATTCTAAGGGATGAAGAGAAGATGGTAAATAATGGTTAAATAATTAATTTGGACAATTGTTTGAAGCAGAAAACATGCAGAATATGGGCTCTTTAATATGCCGAGGACTATTATGTAAAATGAGAGCAGATTGAGAAACGCTTTTATTGTGTAAAGCTATGAGCCGGCCATGTTTGTCTTGCTCAACACTGGCTTCACATGCTGCTCCACACACGAGACAGGCAGGCGTGTTGTTTTTACCGCTATGTGACGCCTTTCTCTAACGTGTAAGAGGAAAATGTGATCAGGTCTCGCTTGTGGGACTACAGCAGCTCATCAAACTCACTTTAACACAAGTAAACTTGTCTGGTTGTTCTCGGAGTCACTGACTCTGCGTCTTCTTCTCCACTCGTGGCTGCCTCGCGCCAACAACAACAACAACTGTTTGGGGACTTAAGTTAGCAGTTGTGGCTAACTTTAGCCACACTGTCACTTCTACGCAAGGTCGTCGCATGCCGACGGCCACTCGGTCCCGGTCAGTGAGTAAGGATAGAGCAGGCTGAGCCACCGATGTGTACAGCAGCAGCAGCCTGACACCGGACACCTCCTCCACATTTGTACGTTTTCGTCCCTCACTTCGGCGTAGGTAGGTAAGTAACGTTAACACAGATGGGCCGGGTCTGTTTACACCGCCGCGCTCCTCACGAAGCTGAAGTCGGCTTCTTAGTCGTCAATTTCTTGTTTGAATTTTCCAGTTCCACCTTAAATGGTGCAGCAGTTACATTCTCTGTCTGCGACTGTTGACTGTAATACTGCATGTAAATACTGAATGTAGCTACTGCACCATTTAAGGTGAAACGGGAATATTCGAAGTTGGCGAATAGGAAGCCCACTTTAGCCCCATGTCCCCCTTCCACTCTTAACTGACCACTGCTTTAATGGTGGTGGGTGTCTGTGTTGACTGCCAGTAGGCTTTACGTAGTTTCGTTTTTACGCAAATTACGTACGGTGTTTTGCTCTCCTGCCTGTCCCAAGTCCGCTGTAACTTGTTTACTGTAGGATGCACTATGCGGCGACTGCCTCTCTGTCCTTTGGCTCTCTGGGCCTGCTGCGGCTGTTCGGGGCTTCGTGGCCCTGGAGCCTGGCGGCCGGCCTCGGGGTCTACCTAGGAACCGGAGGCTGGAAGTACTTCTACGTTGCAGTTCGTACTGCCAAAAGGGATCTGAAGTGAGTGGAAACACCGAGTCCTTTCCTCTAGTGAAACAAATAATTGAGCTTCACTTTTGACTTCTCTTTTTTATCATATGTTTGCTAGTATGAGTTAATAGGAGTGTAATGTGCAGCCGGTGAGACAGACTGATTTACCGTCTGTTTGTTTATATATTGTTTTATTGACTAGTAGCTGTGGGCATAACATCACAGTACTTGATTTTTCTGAGGTTTGATCAGATAAGTTGGAACAAGAACCCAAGGCATTGTTTTCAAAATGTCATTTACTGTGCTGCCTTAAATCCAGACTAAAACAGGAATTATGCTGTCTTGTTCAGTGCACATGATATATTTATCATGTGCACAGAAAGAACATATAGTCACATGATTTTTTTTTTATGATGTTGATAAATATCACCATATTAGCCAGCCCAGTACAAACCTGCGATTGTTCTAAAATTGATGCTAATGAATTATTGTCTTTCTCTTGGCACATCAGTGGTCTGTATGTGCTCTCGAGAGTGAAGCTGTCGATCTGGAGACACATGCGTAATGGCAGCACGATACCCTCCATCTTTGCCCAGACTGTGCAAAGGCACCCAAGCAAGCCTGCTCTTGTGTATGAGGCAACAGGGGAAACATGGACCTTCACCCAGCTGGACCAGCTGTGTAACGCCGTAGCCCACTGGGCTCTGAGCCAGGGCTGGACCTCGGGGGAAGTTGTGGCTCTGTTCATGGAGAGCAGGCCTTTGCAGGTGGCTCTTTGGCTGGGCCTGGCCAAAGTCGGCGTGGAGGCTGCGCTGATTAACTTCAACCTTAGGCGTGACTCACTCCTGCACTGTTTGGAAGTCTCAGGAGCCCGGGGGCTCATTTTTGGAGCTGAGCTGGCTGATGGTAAGATGGTATCTGTATGGCATGCCAGTTGTTAAATCGTCTTTCTTTGCAATCTATGTACTGATTGTTTCCCCTCTGCCTGTTGCCCTGGAGTTAAGTGTCATGGCACAGTGGCCAATCAATTTCAAAGACAGCCAAATGGATTATTAAAAATAAAATCTGGATGCAGGGTCCAGGATTTAACACCTGTGCTCTATTGCTACACATAGCCTCCTCTGTTTTCATATCCAGATTATGTACCTGATGGAACTGTACGTCACAGTGCTTGCTCATAATCCAGAACGAATGGGATATTTGTAATCCTTATAATCTGGATTGGACTAGGAACAGTTCTCATGGGTGAAAACCCTGTAAAATTAAAAGTACAGTCCCTACGAGAAAGCTTACCTCATTCTCTTACCTTATCCTCTTACCTCATCATTTAAGCCATGTTTACAAGTATAGGTTTATTCCTTAAAATTCTGGGGTTTTTAAATGAATTTTGTATTTTCTTTATTTTGCCTGTCTTTTAATAGCTGTGTCTGAGGTGAGCACTTCCCTTAAGCCATCTATGGTACGGTTCTGTACTGGTGACCTAAGACCTAACCAGGTAGATGCCCTCAATGCTAAATCTTTGGACTCTATATTGGCCTCTTCCCCGCGTCATTCTCCTCCTTCCACCCAGTCAAAGGGCTTCAACGGTGAGTAGTGACCTTTACACTATTTATGAAATCCAAGTGTTCATAAAAGTCATTTTAGCAATATCTCTGTGTTGTGATCTCTGTAAGCATTAATGCACTGGTTCTTTGCTACGATGGCTGAAGCGTATTTTTCCCAGTGTTTTGATTTATGCATATCATAAAAATGCTAAGCTCTAGTAAAGGGTGAATTTCAGCCTTTCAGAAATTTCTTTAACCAAATGGAAGACGTTTGGGTTCATTTACCGAGATTAAATTTAATAGCTGTAAGGAAAAAGCAAAAACTGCTTGTAGGCAGTTATTACACTGAAAATCCATATCCAGAAAAATAAACTTTAGTAATTTCTACTTTACTAAACATATACTACACATGCGGAATGCACATTTAGAAACTTGTTTCAGCATATTATGTGATGGATAGTAGTATCAGGCAGGTCAGGAGCTTAAAGTTTTAAACGTCACATCACAAAAAGCCATTTAGGATGTAGTCACATGTAGGGTTCGGAATCAAATTGGTTCCAAAAAACTGCCAAGAATCAAAAATATGCTTATTGGTGTCTACAAACAAATTTGACCTTTGCGGTAAAAGTCTACATCATTTCTAGTTATCAAGTAACATAGTCATGTAGGTAGGCACATTTAAAATATCAGAGCTCATGCTGAGTTCTGGTGTTCATCAGGTTGTATGTACCAGATGCTTTAATGTGACTTCAGTCCATTCGGATGCTCGTTCAGGCTCCACTCAAACACAGCATCAGCATTGTTAGCAAAGTTGCCATGACCAGCAACAGCTAGGTAAGCATTTCTCAAGATCATTACCTGACAGTGACAGCATACTATGTCAGTGAGGGGGAAATTAGACAGATGGTACTAAAAACAAAAGAGGTCTACAAAACACAAACGGAAGCAGTGTAGCTGAAGCACAAACGGAAGCAGTGTAGCTGAAGAGATTAGTGACATTGTGCAAGATCTTGGATGTCACTGTTGATAATGCTGCATTGGATGTGGCAGTGAAAAGCTACAATTCATGAACCTCGCCTGTAAGATAAAACAAAAAGCAAAATAATCTAAACATTAGGCTTCTTTTTTCATCATACTGGAATCAAAACTTGGAATTGATAACTGGAATCAATAAGCAGAATCAGAATTGAAATCGATCAAATTCAAGCAACACCAAACCTTAGTCATGTGCACAATTCTGTGCTGGTGCAATTCAGTGCATTTTTGGGTGCAGAATGCAACAACTCTTATAGTGCACTACATAGAATGTAGGGAGCCGTTTGGGATTCGGCTTGTGGCTATATAATTGAAGTGCACAATGCTAGCTTTAATTCAAGAGTTACATCTCCATTAGGATTGACCCCAAGCCTAACTTGGGATGAAAATGATTCAGTCACAGACATCCAAAGCGTGGATCTAGTCTAGTTTTGGAATACATTAGAATTGTGGTAATGGACTACATGTCAGTGGTGAATCACTATTGAAAGACCGTTTTACTTTTTCCTGTGGGAATCTGGTCCTAGATGTCAAATTAACTGTTTGGTTTATTGGTAAGAAGCAAAGATGCAATTAACATACCTAACAACCTAGACACTATGGCTCCACAAAATCAACTCTTTTGTTTAAAAAAAACTTGAATGTATCTTCAGTAAATGGTTGAATTTCACAATGACAGTATGAAAAAATATTAAAGTAGTGGGTGTGCTGCAAATACAACTTTTTGCTTGTATGAATTAAAAATAACAGTAGTTATTACTGCTTCACGCATTGTAACATAGAATCTTTGTATTCTATGCACGGCACAGTCAGAGTAAACCTCACTTTAAAAGCTTTTATACATACTAGTAGTTACAGATAGTACGTTTTGAGGTTTGCACATGTCTGTTTTGTAATTGCCAGATTAACTGAAAGGTTAAGTTATTTGCTGCCCGTATAAAGTAATTTGATCCGTTCTGTCATTAATTTGTTTCTCACCCTGAGTGAGTTCTGGGGGACACCAGTCTTAAGCATAGTTGCTTGTTGAATTACTTGTGATCTGCGATAAAGAGGCGGGAACACAGTTGGAGTCCCTGATTGGTAAATTAGTACTATCAAAAGCTAATTGAAATATTTTTTTGATGCAGATTAAACATTTCACACAGACCTGTCTAGTGTAATGTCAGCTAAGCCCCGCCTTGATTGTGTTTGTACTCCTTCATAATTCTAGAAAAAATAGAATGAATTAATTCATTAAAAATGAGTGAAAAGCAAATGCCAAAGAGTGAAATGATTTATATCTTCAATGGAACGGTGCTGTCTAATATACTCTTTTGTGTGTTTACAGACCGTTTGTTCTATATCTATACGTCTGGCACAACTGGACTTCCCAAAGCTGCTATTGTGGTTCACAGCCGGTAAGTTATGCTGCAAGTTGCACTGACATATATTCAAAATTCAGAATATTTCAAAAATCCACCCAATTCAAATCAACAATTACAAACAAGTACATTTGAAGTTTTTTCAGTGTCAGACAAAAAACAACAACAGAAAACATTTAACAGAAAATAACACAAAAGCCTTTAACACTAAATATAATAAATTAAATAGTTCATATCTCCACCCATTGCCTATTTTACAGTGGGATCTGGAACAGACAGTTTCATTGTTTGATTTGCAATTTCCTTCTTTTTTTCCAAGTTTTCTTTTCTCAATGAGCGCTTCTTGACAGCTACACATTCTTTCAGACCCATAGTGAAGTAATGACTTGTCTACTCACGGATGAAAGCAGGAGTGGGGCTTGATTTTTCTCCTGTCAGTCAAGATGGAAGTATTCTTTATCTGATTTGTTAGGAGTCCCGTTTCTCTTTTGATAATTTTTTTAAACTCTGGTTTTGGAAAGTTTTTTTAAATGTATATTCTTTTGTCCCTTGATTGTGCAGATGAACTGCTTCATGACTGAACTCTGTTTTTTGACTTTTGCACAGTACTGTACATATCTCACATGACTTCATATGTGGCGGAACTTTTGAATGATCTCACAGAAAAATCCATTCATTCTTTTCAGGTATTTTAGAATTGCAGCTTTTGGATACCGTTCTTTTCGTATGCAGTCAGATGATGTTATCTACGACTGCTTGCCGCTCTACCATTCAGCAGGTATGGGTGAACTGATTTGGTTTAGTATATTTTAGTATAGTTTTGTGTGGTAGCCTGAACTCAAAGTAACTTTTACGGTTACTCATATCACTGTTCCCAGGTAACATAATGGGTGTTGGTCAGTGTTTAATCCATGGGCTGACCGTGGTGGTGAAAAAGAAGTTTTCCGCTAGCCGCTTCTGGGAGGATTGCATCAAATACAACTGTACTGTAAGTGGCTGATCATTTTTCCTTTGTGCCTTTGATTTAACTGAAAGAGATTACCAGTCAAGGGTGATGGACCTCAGTTCCGTGCTTTCCACACTCTGATACATGTAATTGATCTCTATAATGTCTTGGCAGTCAGCTGATGAGTTGACTTCACTACAGTTTGATCTCCACTGGAGCTATTGGTTAATGTACCTCTCCAGGTTGTGCAGTACATAGGGGAGATCTGCCGCTACCTGCTTTCCCAACCAGTGCGTCCATCAGAGCAGGGGCACCATGTGCGACTGGCTGTGGGGAATGGACTCCGTCCCAGCGTATGGGAGGCCTTCACTGAGCGCTTTGGGATCAAACAGATAGGCGAGTTCTATGGAGCCACGGAGTGCAACTGCAGCATCGCCAATATGGATGGCAAGGTGGGGGCGCTAGCAGTTCATAAGGGCCTCTAAACAAAGTTGCTTTTTTTGGAACTGTTATTCTGGGGACAGATAAAGTGTAATTCTTGACCAATCAAGAGTTTTCCTGGGAGATCTCCAGGGTATCTTAATCCAGCCTCTGCATCCAGTCTCTGCTAATTTGGAGAGTTTATTGGCAGTTATCTGTTCCTTGCTTCAGGTGGGAGCCTGTGGCTTTAACAGCCGGATTCTGCCTAACGTCTACCCCATCCAGCTGGTGAAAGTAGATGAGGATACTATGGAGCTGGTGCGAAACAAGGAAGGGCTGTGTGTTCCGTGTCGTCCAGGTAAGGGCTCATTGCTGAAGGGAATTCTGCATGATCACTCACATTATTAGAATAGTGTAGGGTTGTTTTCTTGTTGCTGATTGATTTGTAATACATGTTACTGAAGATAAGTGGATGGTAATGCTGCGCTGCTTAATTTATCCTTCTGATTTTAGGGGAACCAGGGCTTCTGGTGGGTAAAATAAACCAGCAAGACCCTCTGCGTCGCTTTGATGGGTATGCTAGTCAGGAGGCCACCAGAAAGAAGATTGCTTACAATGTTTTTAAGAAAAACGACTCTGCATACGTGTCCGGTTAGTCCTGTTACAGACACTCATTTTTCCTCAGTTTAGAAGCTATTCCCATTTATATTATTAATACTTATTTTGGGAGGCTATGCTCATTGAGTCATTCCAAGATAAGCAGATAAGGTACGCTGTCATTAAGATGTTAATCTGTATGAAGTCAGAGTGCCTCTCCCATGTTACTGTACTCCATTGATCTTCTTCAGGGGATATTCTGATGATGGATGAGCTTGGTTATATGTACTTCCGTGACCGTAGTGGTGACACCTTCCGCTGGAAAGGGGAGAATGTCTCCACTACTGAAGTGGAAGGCACACTGAGCGGCCTGCTGGGCCAGACTGATGTGGCCGTGTATGGTGTCGCTGTGCCAGGTACGCAAAATCAAATGAGCTCCTATTTAGAACTGAGGGGACTTCTTAGTGAAGGTCCTTTTTGTTTTCACCCTCCTTAACTACATGTAACTCATAAAAACTGGATGATGTGGCATGTGAATTTCAGGTGTGGAGGGAAAAGCAGGGATGGCCGCCATTGCAGACACAGCAGGGGGCTTTAACTGTGAATCTTTCCTGAGAGAAATTCAGAAGACCCTGCCTCCGTATGCCCGGCCAGTCTTTCTCCGCATCTCCCCACGGGTGGACACTACAGGTGAGGTTACAGAATATCAATAGGCCAGATGCACGGTATCAATACATATAAGTCTGTCTGCTGCTTATCTGTATGCCGGGTTGTTTGTCTGCTTCTCTCGCAGGCACATTTAAAATCCAGAAGACCAGGTTACAGAAGGAGGGATACGACCCACGTACCACGTCTGACCAGATCTACTTTCTTAACTCCAGAGCAGGGCGCTATGAGCTCGTTAATGAGGAAATGTATAATGCCTTAGCAGATGGTAGGATACCTCTTTGAGATAACAAAGTGTAGGTAAGGTAAGCCGTGGTACTTCAGGGATCAGTTACAGAAATGCAAAGGATTCTGTTGTGTAGTGTTAAGTAAGCAACTGATGTTTAGCACTGTTGAAATGAATAGCACTACATTTCAAAGTTTTCATTATGCCTCATTATTGAGTGCATGCTGTGCCTGCGCACGAGACGCACACTGGATTTAAAGAGCAACTTGAATGGAAATTCTGTTACCGGCACAAAGTCTGTTTGATGTGCAAGATTTCATTCAGGAGGGCATAATACTTTGCTAACAAAATCACAAGGAAAAACAGTGCCTGTTAGAAAGTGTTCATGACTCTGCAGACATCACGCTGAACATGAAAATAATTTCTTCACTGTTTTAGATGTATGTGTAGATGAAGACAATATGCTCAAGATTACCTGTATTTGCTATTTGCCTACACTATTGTTCTGTTATTAACAGGACACCACACAACATAACAAGCACGGAACATATTTTAATTATTATTATTATTTTTTTGTTTTTAGCAATACCTGAAAAATGTGTAATTGACCCTATTGATAAGTATCCCTGTATTTGTTTCCAAACACTAATGTTGATTATTCTCAACACTGACCACCTTGGAAGTTTATTTTCAAATGGTTTCAGGTGTATATTTCTATACATATCTGTATATTGCTATACATATCTAATACAAAGTGCCTTAAGTCGTCCCCAGTTTGGGGAATCCAGGTGATAATATTGGTATATCCAGTTCAAGGCCTGCAAGAAGATTATAACAGAATAGACAGTTTACCATGGACACTATTTCAATCCAATGTAATCATAGATCAGTGTGAACACTGACACTGGGTTCTCCCCTTTTGATGTGTGAAAGAGATCAAGCGGAAATAAATGTTTTTAAGCCTTTTTCTCATTCTTGATTTTCATTCTTGAGTCTGCTTCAAATCAGCATGTTATACATGCTAGCATTAGCATCACTGCCGTTTTAGGTTACTAGAGAATGATTCAATCTCTGAACAAAAGTATGGAAGATATAATTTGACTAAAACTACAAAGTATTTTCCCCAATTGTAGTTGCTCAACAAAGACATGTTTGGTGTCCAAATTTAGCACCTTTAGTTGTTTGTAATTGACTTTACTAACTGAACGATATGTGTTCATGAATAGAAACAACATGCACCATCAACATAATGTTTGGCTACAAAGTCATACTCTGCCCCAAACCACGTTAACAAGTCTGTGCAACCTTAATAAAGACCTCATGAAGTAGTTTTGGAGATGGATTTTTATTTAACAAAAACATTTGGGTGATAATTGCCTTCTGGCGTTTGTTAGCAGTCTGTAGAAATGTCTCATAGCGTCGGCTCTAAACTCAAGAAGCAACATTTGAAAACATAACATCTCTTGGCAGAATGAGTATATCTGACAGGTGGCAAATTGTGTGAATTTAATCTTGTGCTGTTCCATTCATTTATTGATGTAGTTTAATTCGACCTGAAAGACTAGAAGATGTGTTCGAGCTGCTGATAAGTTTCTAACTAGATTACCCACCACTTGTGTTGGGTAGAGGTGGGACGAAAGGCTCAATCACTAAGAGTAATTCTACTGAGCCTCAGCGGCCCACTGTCACAGACACATTCACTGGTAGCACTCTGAGCGGATGATCCTTGCAGGCACTGCAGAAGTAAGGCATGGCTCGAGGGGTGATGATGTCCGTGAAAGTGTAGAGTGGTGTCCTCTCTCTTGGGTCATAGAACATAACCTTACACCTATCCATATCCAACACAACTGTCACCACGTCCGGCTCTCTGTTCATGCTTAATGGCGACCAAGGGGCAGAGCAGGCTTTGTACTCTCCATTACGCAGTCTAATTGTCCAGAATCCCTCTGGCGGGGTCAGGATGTGCTTGCCCTTCCTCTTGACGGACTCGCTGGCTACGCCAATGACCCAGTAGGTGTTGTTTTTGACCTCAACATCCCAACTGTGTTTGCCTGAACTGTAGCCCTCAGATGCCAGCATTTCAGCACTGACATCAAAGCGCTCTGGGTTGTCTGGAAGTTTGAAGGTCTTCAAGCAGTACTGCAGCACTGTCAGATCTTCTGACAGCTGGAAACAGCTTGCAGCAGTGTTGGGGTCCAGAATCACAGGAGCTGCTCCAATGCAATTGTATGACATGTTACCAGAGGGAACTGGATGCAACTAAAATGTCACAATGAAGCATGAACAATAACCGATTCAAGGAAACTACCTGTAGAGCTGCTATACATAATGGACCTAGTTCCGGGTCACCTAGTCAGGTGGTTAGTTTTAGTTTTCATCTAAATCAATTCACCTTACTGTTAATTTCCTCATGTACTTACTGTACTGAATGATGTTCTTCATCTTCTCCCAGACTTTAAATTTTAACGAGCCTAGGTGTTTGGCTACATCAATCAGTGAGTCTGATAGCATCTCTGGATCCTCGGGTATGCGCCAGGTTCTGCACATAATTGAAGTCATCTGAGTTAGTGCGGACTCTGGATGGTAGCACGTTAAAAAAACAGTAGTCTGTATATTAAAGGGATACTCTTGCCAAAATAAAAGGGTAACTGTTGCTACATGTGCTGCAACCACAGTTGCTTGCGTCTTGCATTGGTGCTTCAGCAGTCTCTAGTGGGGGATTTCCCGTTGAAAGATGAGGAAACCCTGCTGTGGTGATGTGTCGTAAAGGTGGGGAGAACTTTTGAAAAACTATTATTTCGGGCCATTATGTTGAGGTTGGCTGATTTAAGTGTTTTATTTTTCGGTTTTGTTTTGTTTTGTTTTGTTTTGAGCTGAATGCAGTTGGGAAGGCAGACAATAAGAAGACTTATTGCAGCTGTATAAAAAGTAGCTGTATAAAAGGTAATTGGCTTTAAATCATTATTACAATGGGAAGAATAGATTACTCTGGCTGAAAGAGTAAAATACCTCTGGTATCTATTTTGTGATGAATAAATTATCACTGTTTTCTTTATGGTTTTGTTCATCAACTGAAGTAAAAGTTACTGTACTGCTAGCTTGGGTGTATTTTACTCCTACATTTAGTCTATAGATCAGTGACTAGGCTAGCAGTCAGGATTGGTTGACATCACATTGATTCCCAGTCAATCCCTACCAGTCGTTCCCAACATGCATTGCTGGGTGTTGTAGTAAGAGAACTTTGATGAACAAAAAAATCAAAACGTGAAAACTGATGGGACTTAGGGATATAATAATGTGCAATAAAATCATAACTTGACAGAACACATAACACAATTAATAAACACCAGTTTTGGGTTAGAATGCACCTTTAAAGCTTGAAAAATGTTTGTTTACTTGTGATGAGTGAGAGCGTTCACATACCTCTTTATTGTGTCCTTGTAGTTCTAAGGAGAAACAAAAATATAACATGTTACTGTAAGACCCAGTCCTCAACGCTGTTGTTAAAGGAGATTTATTGCACTTTTCCAGTTTTGTTCTTTCCTTGAGAGTGTTCAGTAGCTTTTTCTCTGCACAGTTATGAAGCCCAAAGTACAAGCCAGAGGAAACCTCTCTCCCACAGAAAAAAACTGTTCTCAGCTGCCTCAAATGCCTGGCTGGAATTCCAGCACATCATCTCGTAACATAATTCTTATGACCTGCCTACCTGGCAAGCTTCTTGGCACACCCTCACACAGCACAAAGTGTACAAACTTGCCACTCTAAAACATCCTGCTCCAGTTTAGCCTGCGAAGGTGAATCAGGTCTACCAACTTGTCCTACATGACTCTCAAGTCTGATTGGACTCTGGCTCAAACAGATGCAGCAGGACCGACGCCACTGTATGAATACCCACAGAGGTGAGGGCAGGGAATTGAATGGCCAGTCAGAACAGTGTGGGTGAGCTCACCAATCGGAGCACGCTGGGCTCTTTGTTAGGCAGGGACAAAAGCTCAAACAGAGTGTTTTAGACAGGGGGTGAATGCAGATGTACAGCATGAGAGAATATTGTGTTTTGAAATAAATTAAGCTTGTAGAGCTACACTCATTTCAACAAAATAGTTGCACCCCGAAGGAAGTGTCGGATTACAGTGCTATTTGGAAGGAAGATATATAGGTAATATTTATTGAGCTACACATACAAAAGCAGTGTTTCTCAGTATGGTGTCAGACCGCCATGTTTGCTAACGCAACATGCCAGACGTCTCGGTATGGAGTTGTAGTGGTTCCTAATAGTGCCCTGTGATAATCCATCCCATGCAGTTCGAATATTCTCACACAGCTCCTGCAGATTTTGCAGTAGGGATGGAAGTGGAGTGACACCAGGCCTTCTGGACATGTGACACGTGACAACAAACTGTTCATCTTGGCGCTGACCACGGTGTCTCCAAGACAAAAGCAGGACTCGTCACTGAAGATGACCTGCTGCCATTCTGAGTCACTCCATGACAGTCTGGCACGACACCACTGCAGTCTTTGATGACATTGACGTGGTGTTAAGGGCAATCGCCGTAATGGTCTGTAGTCCTGCATTGTGCATCCTGTCAGTTGATACTTTCTGGGTACAACTATTCTTTTGTTGATGAGTGTATTTTAGTAGACTCAGAAAATAAAACTGTGAACACTGAAAAATGAGAATAATAGGTCCCCTTTAATGATAGCTAGAAGTTCACATTTTAGTACAAATGGCAAAACCAGATTCAAAGGCTTTTACCTGGAGGAATGGGACATCCTGCGAGCTCATTTCCTTTTCAATAGTTCTAATAGTGTTAGTGAGGACTGTGATTTCGTTTTCCATGTCACCAATCTTTTCCATTATTGTCTGGCTCTTTTGATACTCTTCCTGCCTCAGCTTAGAGAGTCTGGCGGCCTCCTCATTTCGCAGAAACTGGTGCAGAGCTTCAAACTCCTCTCTTATCTGCCTCTCCGTGTGCTCTGCCTGCATCTGTATGACAAAAATGGGAGTCTGTTAAAAAGGGTCTGTGGGCACACGTTTCCTTTCAAATGATTCTACTTAGCTGACAAAGGAGCAGACAGCAAGAATACCTTGATATGATCTGCTGTTTGATCATATGTGAGTTTAACTTTCCTGAAGGTGTTTAGCTTTTCCTGCAGGGGCTTTAAAGCAGTCTTCAGTTCTGCCTGAAATAGAATGAAGGAAAAGAGATGACAGAACTTGAAAACGTCCTCAAATCAGAGCATGGTTTGACACTACAAGTTTGGGTTTACAATATTTCTTTAACAATTAGAGCTTGTTTAATTTTAATAGTCAAAAAGCTCAACAGTGAGACCTTTGTGGAATTACACTGCCGTCGAAATTCCTAAAACAGGAGTAACAGAGGGTTTGGGATTTCTGTCTTAGATTGTGCATGGAGCAAGAAGACACAATAATTGAAGTATGTTATAGAAAGCTGAGATGTTGGTATACCCTTTGCCATAGCGTTGCTCTGACCAAAGACATTGACTTAGATGCTGTCGCCTGAATTGGAAAGTGAAGGACACTTGAGAAAGCACTGGGGAGTCTGGTTTCAGCCTTTCCAGAAGGCTCTCTGCCAGGGCCAATATAGAGATATTATTAGCAGGTGGTAAGCTCTGGTAAAGACACAGAAATATACTGCTTGTGGGCAACTCAAGAGTTGTTACAGAGGTTGACAGACAGTCCCCTCTTTGAGCATGGTTAATTAAGTGTTTGATTACTCTGAAGATTTATGGCAGAAGACCTTTGCAACCCCTTTTCCTCCTTCGCTCAAACCACCCACTTAGTGTAACTTAAAGAGTGCCATCAGCGTGTTGCTAGTAAACCTGTGCACAGCTCTTTCACTCACACTTACCTTACAGTCTTGTGATGCCTCATCCAGAGAGTATATCCTGTGGCCTTTGTGCCTGTCAGATGACTTGCATGCAACACAAGTGGGCTGTAGATCTTCCAGACAGAAAAGGGTCAATCTTTCACCATGTTCCTTACAAGCAAAAGGGTTGTTCTTGCGGCGATCCATCAGAAAACCGTCACAGGTCTTCTCAAGAGTAGCACTGACCATGAGCTCACCCATGGAGGATGGCTGAAAGCACAGTGGGCATTCACAAGCTCCTCCACTACTCCAGCTATTTTCAAGGCAAGGTTTACAGAACTTGTGCCTGCAGAAAAGCACTACAGGCTGCTGAAAAATGTTTCCACAGATTGGGCAAAAGAGGTCATCTTCAGAGTGCCTGGTTGCCATTGCTCCTGTGAGCTTCAATTGCACAGTGAGGAGGGTTACTGTGCTCCACCCTCCTTCTCAAGGGTCTTCCTATTAATAAAGTAGGCACATGGGGGCTTTAAGAGTCCAGCTTCGGATTTGGCAAGCTATGTGTTCATCACTGATGGCTGTCTAGATGAGTGCACCTTTAGCAAACCCATGTGGATTAGCACAGGCTGTGTTCAGAAAAGAACAATGCAAGTACAGGTGATATGTAAATGTTAGAATGTGCCTTGCAGGTGGAGGAGATGGTTGACTGTGTCCAAGTAATATTGTGAACGTATGGTTTATCTGATATTTGTACTAGCAAGTCAAGAAAAGCAAAAAGAGGAATTCAGAAAGTAGAATTCCTGTAGATGTTAGAATTAATCTGACCAAATGGATGGTTTGGATAACTGAAAATTCCAAGCTGGATAGTTCAGGTTGAGCATGCTGTTGCTGTAGCCACCTTATTGGGGTGATTCTAATATTGGACAGTAATTATACAGTACTGTTGAACAGTGATGGACAGTAAGGAAGTAAATGTAATTGGTTGCTGTACTGTAAGTAGTTTTTCGTGTATCTTTACGGAAGTATTTCCATTATGGGTGACCTTCTACTTTAACTCCACTACATTATCCAAAAGAGTTGATTAAGAGTCTTGTTCCAGAAATGATAATAGGACATTAGAGCCATAATAGATCATGCTACCTTTACTCTCCATACATCCTAGTACATTTGAAGGTAAATACTTTAGCACTTGTACTCCAGTGGAGGTCTAAAGGGAGGAACTTCAGCTTTTACTGGAGGAATATTTTACCTTGGGTATCTGTACTTGAGCCTGGCTGTAGGACACTCAAAGCGTATTATGTTTTGAAAACTAAATACCCAGAATTTTGTGCAGTGGGATCGAAAAGTCTTGGAGAAAATCTTGGAGTTCATGTTTTAGAATTTTGAAAAAACAAATGAAGAAATATTGAAAATTCTGCAGTATTTCCGGGTCACTGTTCAAATATAAACTAATTGATCATGTTATGGGTGTTTGTTTTTATCTTATTCCTTTTCCTATAGTTATGTGATCTACGTTTTGTCATTGTTAGTGTTTAGAGAGTCGTGTTTAGCGTGCACGCTGTTGTTTAAACCAGAGGGGCAAATACTAAGAATCCTGAATTTTGAAGATTCCTTATTTTGAAGATTCTTCTGTTCACTGAGATTGATATGCTGGTAATATCATTTGTAATGAAATAAACTGTATTTAACCAGAAAAGATTTCAAAATAGAGGCATTTTCACTAATAGCCTCACACTTGGAAAAAGTTACGGAGTGATCCAAAGCCGTTACATCCTGTTTTGGATGATTTTTAAACATTTCACAGTGTTCTTAGTCTTGAATTGCCCGTCCCAGCTTTTTCTCAATGTGTTGCCGGTGTCAATTTCAGACTGAGGGTATTGCATCTGTGAAGAAGAAGCCACAGAGGCCATTATGTATGCCACAAGAGGTGCTCTTTTATTTACACCAACAGAAAAGACACATGAAAAGCAAATGAAATAGCTGACAGGTAACCCCTAGCCATACGCCTGGCAGCAGGTCCACCTGGAGCACTTTCAATCTTTCTCTGCCTCTGCTGCCGTTCCTTGTCACACTTATATCTTTATGGTCTTCCACTGGGTCTGTCTTCACCATCTGCTATGAAGTTCTTCAGTGCACCGTTGGGTGCCAGTATCCCACTTCTGACACCTCTGTGCCGTTGGCATAGAAGAAGACATGGAGCGACAAGCAGTCCCCACATTGTATTTACAAATAAACAAGAGGGTAATATGATAACAAATCATCATGTTTTTATTTATTTATTTATATTTCACATGCTGCCTGGTGTTTTTGAGGTTTACACTCAACACTGGTACAGGAGAGGCTCTCCAAATGCACTGACCATTTTAACTTTTTCCAAACATTGAGTCATTTTTATCTAGCCCTTTATGAGATAAAAGCTGAGAAACACAATATATTCATATGCATTACATTTATTAATAATAAAAAACATATATGTAAATCGAGGCCTGTTGTGTGGTCAGAGGCAGGTTGCTCATTAAAGAGATCAGTGCTAGACAATCTACAGTGAACTAAGTCCCAATTATTGGGGCACGACACTGAACACCTACTTGGAGTTGCTGTGTCAGCCCCATTTTGCCAGAACTATGCAGTGCATAGGCACGCCCTGATCATGACTGAGAACTACTATGCTATAAATAACATATTGCAAGTCACTGTCACAGACAGAACAGTGAAGAGTGAGACGTAGCTTTGGCTGGTTATTTCTGGAATTGCTGGGCGATATTTACAAAAGCATTATTAAAATGACCCCATGCTTCCAGAGTGCTGCTACTCTGTGCTAAAATAACCTCTCATAAACCTCATGTTGTTACAAAGCTATGTTATGTTTTCTTCTCTTCAAATTATTAGGGAATAGCAACCAGCAAATGACGTTCATTACACCTAACTGTTACGTACTGAAGAGCAAGGGCTCTGTTTTGGTGCCAGTGCAATGATATGACACCAGCGTATCATGAAATCGGTTGGACGCAAGTCTATTCGTGGCCATTTGCTATTTTGGCGGTCAGAAATGATAGCGATTGCAAGAATGTGGGAGGAGTGGCGCTACAGGGGGTATGACATTTCCAATCCGCCAGTGCAAGGGTATTTTGGTAGGCATTCTGCAAAAATATCATCATATATAAAGACATTTTCACAGTACATCATACCACAACAGCATACACATCGTGCCACATCGCCTGATAGCAGACCTGCTCACATATGAACACAAGCATTAATACTGAATGAATACTGAATATAGTTCAGATGCACCAAGATATGAAACCTCACTTCATGGAATCTTTGCAGTCTACCTGAAAAACTACAGTGTACATTGATCATCTGATTTAATTCGACGGTTGATTGTTATTTTTCTTTTTATTTGTAACATTGACATTAGTTTTTTTCATTGGATTTGCTTAAAATATTCTCACTTTGAGCTGTTCTGTTTATGAAGTGCTATATTGGGATCAAATAATAACAACAACAGGCTAATAATAATTATAGTAATTATTACTATTAATATTATTGCTGTCATCATTCAGCAACATTTATTGTTTTTGATACTAATATAAATGAGAGGAGCTGTCTAATGGTCATGCTGGTGTATATATATATATATATATATATATATATATATATATATATA
>CM067475.1:37118217-37128562 GCA_034552555.1 Semaprochilodus insignis | reverse complement strand
ATATATATATATATATATACACACACACGCAGCCATATATATAAAAGGTCCAGTGAACCCCACCCTGTGGAGACAGATTTGACTTGTACAGAGCTGCATGTAAGATAGTTGGTAGAGCAGTCATTAGCACTTTATTAGGAACCACTTTTATATCATATTTATCACATTTTATCATTTGTATACTTACCATATTGGTGCATTTAGTAGTCCTAAAATTCCAGACTGTAGTCCATCTGTTTCTCTACATACTTGTTTAATCCCCTTTCAGCGTTCTTCAATGTTAGGGTCCCCACAGGACTACCACTGAGCAGGTATACAGTATTTAGGTGGTGGATCATTCTCAGCACTGCAGTGACACTGACGTGGTGGTGTTGTGCTGGTGTGAGTGGATCAGACGCAGCAGTGCTGCTGGAGTTTTAAACACCTCAGTATCACTGCTGGACTGAGAACAGTCCACCAACCAAAACTATCCAGTCAACAGCATCCTGTGGGCAGCATCGTATGACCACTGATGAAGGATTAGTTATTATGATCAACACCCTCTGTGCAGCCTCTGTCTCAGACTTATACCAGCCTACAAGGTGGATCAACAAAGAAGAAGTGGACAGTGAGTGGACACAGCATTTAAAAACTCCAGCAGCACATACTAACACTCCACCACTACACCAATGTCACTGCAGTGCTGAGAGTGATCCACCACCCAGATAATACCTGCTCTGTGGTGGTCCTGAATATTAAATAACAGAGTAGGGGTCTAGCAAAATATGCAGTGAAATATGAACTACAGTCTGCAGTTGTAGAACTACAATGTGCACCTATTACATGGTAAGTGGAGCTGACAAAATGGACCATGAGTGTAGATACAAGAGGTTGTTCTTAATGAAGTGCTTGGTGAGTGTATATACGTAACGGAATGCTTTTCGTGCCATCACTAAAACAATGAATTGAAAACAGGCAGCTTAGTTTCCATATATGGTTTGTATGGATGGGTTGTGAATGGTACGTTTAGAAATTTCACCAGTGTTTACATACCACGCACTACATACTGCTTTATCATATGGGCCCTTTCAGTAGCCATAGTAATGCTAAATACACATGTGTAGACTTAAACTGAAATTGTAGGGTTTATATGTTTTTAAAAGATTTTAAAAGATTTTAAAAGTCTTACAACCCAACTTTTTCAGCTTGCTTTTGGGTGAACCAGAAGTGTGATTTTTAAATTAGATGCATTGCATGTGTTTGCATGTTTGTACGTGTCCTTAGATGTCTTGAAAGGCACTCGCGAAATAAAATGTTACCATAATTATTATTATTATTATTATTATTATTATTATTATTACTAGAGCACAATGATGTAATTGCCATAGCACCAGAAGAGCATCCCCAAAAAACATTTCTCAGCATCATTAAACAATGGTTTATTAATAAGGCAGATAAAACAGCTAGAAATCTACTAAAATTACTTATAGAACATTAAATAGATAATTTAAGATACAAAATGTGGGTGCAAACTCTAGTAATTAACAAACAGAAAAGTAACAAACCGAACAAACTGGGCTTTCTCATTCAGAACAAAATGCCACTTAGAAAAATTGGGTTCACGGCCCATGACTTCTGGCCACCAGTCTTCTTGGCAATAGAAAGTACAGTACTATGGAAAAGTCAGACACCACTGAAAAGGAAATAAATAAAGGGTCTCTGGCTTTTGCACAGTTCGTCCAGTAAAGTAATGAATCTGCAGTTCATTAACATTGTTTACTGTGTCATCCGCCAACAGAAGGTAACTGCTCGGTGGTGGTCTCTTAAAAACATCATATTACAAAAGTGCCATCTTCCAGGCTAATTCATTTTACTCACATGCACAAGACTTTTTGACTATTCCTCCACATGAACGTATATTTGTGTGGCAGTCCGCACAAAGCACAGTGTCGGTGTTGAATATTAACACTAGTTAGGTATTTAGTACTGCCATTAGCCTAGTTAGAGCAGTGATGCGTGTTAAACCCATGTTTATAAGCGTAACGTTTCCCACAGTCCACGCAGCTGTAGGGCTTCTCCCCGGTGTGGCTGCGGAGGTGTATATTAAGGGAACTTTTCTGTGAGAAGCTCTTCCCACACTCCATGCAGGAGTAGGGTCTCTCTCCGGAGTGAGTGCGCATGTGGATTTTGAGGTATGTTTTTTGAGCAAACCGCTTGCCGCACACTAGACACACGAAAGGCTTCTCTCCAGAGTGTGTCCGTAAGTGTACTTTCAAATAGCTCAAGTAATTGAAGTTCTTCCCGCAAAACACGCATTCGATTTTCTTCGGCTCCAAACCAGTCCTTGGAACTCCCAAGTTCACGCTGGAATAGAAACCACCGAATTCGTCCAAGTTCATGTTTGATGAAGTCGCGCCGTCTAGAAGCGTGGATGACCGCGGGTCAAAAGTCTGGTCACCTTCTTGTCTCTGTTCTGTGTTATCCAAAGGATCGTCATAGGGAATAAAATCTTCACTGCTGTGGCCTCCGTCCCTTTTGGTGCCAGAGAATGCAGGCCCTGCAACTAAACAGATGAGAGGAATGTTACAATCGGACACAGATTTATCATAAGCCATGATATCAGATTTCCAGTGCGTCAAACGTTTACATACACCCAAACTGTTCTTTAAACAGTATGGAAAATTCCAAAATTTGATATAATGACTTCAGGAAGCTTCTGAGAGGCTAACTGTAATAACATCATCGTAAGGTAACTGGGAGTGAACGTGTCACTGCATTTAAAGGCCAAGCACCTCAGCCAGGCATCAGATAAAAAAGCTCTGCACCTCCACAAGTCCAGTTCCTCCTTAGGAGCAAATTCCAAACAACTGAAAGTACCACAAGCATCTTTGCAATAGTATGCAAACATGAAAAGGGTCGAATAAACTTCGGTCCCCTCGGAGACAATAATAAAGGAACTGGTGAAGGAGCTGAAGGAATCAGGTAACCTGCATCCACCATCCCCACATCTCCGTGACCTGAAAGACTGTTGAGCAAGGAAGAAGCCTGTACTTCAATGTCAAAATAAAACGCCAAGCTTAAGTTTGTAGGTGATTACCAGGACAAAGACTCAACCTTAAACTCAACTGTTTGAGCATAATTATCAGTGCTATGTATAAAGCAATGAGGCTTTCAATCCAAAGAACATCAGCCCGACTGTGAAGCATGGTGGGGTGTTTAGCTGAAAAAGGGAGTGATACACTTCAGAAAATGAATAACAATTATATAGATGAATAACAATTATATAGGAATAGCTGCAGCAACAGAAAGTTAAGAACACTGGCCTCAGATGGATCTTCCTAGTCATCACAAAGATCCGACCTGAACTGCATAGAAAATCTGAGGAAAAAATTCTGTACTGTGAGAAGCTTGTAGAAAGATCCCCAAGCATTTGAGTCAAGCTAAGCAATTAAAAGGCAATGCCACCAAAACTAATGAAGTGTATGTAAACCCCCTGAAAATCTGATCAATAAAACCTGAAATAAAACTGTCTCTTAGCTAGGGTTGGGCTGATGGATGGCTTAGAGAAATGTATTTAAAAGCTAAAATAAGTACATGTGCAGATGTTGAGAAAAAAGACTCCCAAAGAAATTGGGAATTATTTTCAGTTCGCCACTTTCTGAGGCATCAACATCTGCTATCCCACCCTTCCAGCCAAAATAAGATGTGAGCGTGACTGACTGTTGTGTTTCTTACTCAATGATGTGGATCAGAGACATTTGCGTGGATTAAGAATAATGTTTTAAGAAATTAGAAATTGAATGACACTAAAGATTTGCCACGAAAGGAGAAGGGAGAAAGGTAAGCTACTTCTCTTGATTGTCCTACCAGGACGGTTCTGCTGTGTTGTAATCAATCATGATGTCCCATGTCTACTATAGACTACAACTTGTAGTTGACCTAGATTATTTTGGCGATACAGTTTTACTCTACTGCACACCTGTGAAGAAGCACAGTAGGGCTGGGCAGATCAAGTTCAAGTTCAGGATAAGTTTATATTTGCAAACCGTGTCATTTGACAAAGGGGCAATCAAACTTGCAACCGACTGTGTAACCAGCTAATACATTATGATATCTGATCGGGACACACTGACGCTGAACTTCCCTGCTGGTGTGACCAAACTACTAGTCTTTGGGACAAATAACTGCCACTCTAAAACAATTTGTTCTACTGGAATGAAGAAGTGATGATGAGTCTGTTCTACTGAGAGAATGGTTAATTGCTGACCATGACAGCTGACCAGAGGCAAGGCTCTTCCTGTAACACTAGAATGCAGCTTGTGTTCTGTTATGAATTGTGTCGTGGAAGGTTTTAGAACACAAAAGTGGTTTTTGTAGTTTCTCATCCAACGTACCTTTCTCATCGTTCTTTAAGTCCCTCTGTAACTTCCTGTTCTTTGAGCAATCTTCAAATGTCTCATCCTTGATGATAATCATGTCGGGTTCATCCTCGATTAGATCAACTGACTACAAAACATCAATAAATACAAAACCATTAGTGAATTAGTGAGGAACTTTCCCTTGTAAACATACAGTGCAATGACTGCTCACTTTAGAGCAGTTTAATCACCCCCTGAAACTCTAAGGCCTTGTCCAGGCTGTCAGCCCAAAAGTGATTTTTAGTATATGCAAATTGTATCCAGACTGATTTTTGAGAGTCCAGACCCAACCCATTTGAAAGTGGTTTGAAATGTGATTCCAATCTGATTTTTACAACCACGTCTCAGTCTGGAAGCTCTGGCCACTGAAATCGGAATTCAAATCCAGAGTAACAGAAGTGCTGTGATTCAAGAAGAGCAGTAAACATTCATGCTTATGCCAGAGAATGTCTACTTGTACACACTATGAAAGAGAACTGCAGCCCGTGACACGTGACTCGACAGAGCGGCTGTTTGGAGGGTGAGATGATGCACCTCCATCTTTCCTCCATCGGTGGCTTGAAATCTGTGTCACCAGCGTAGCTATGTAGTTACTGACGCCTACATTGTTACCGCAGCAACCCATGCAGGTAAGTCAGTGATGTCTGGACACACATCCAAACTGATCACATGCACACAACAGAGCGGACAGTCACCTCGAAACATCTGATTAAAGAAACAAATACGGTTCGTCTGCAGTCTGAAGCTAGCTTAAGGGAAAATCAGCAGCTCTCAGCAGAGATGCCGTTTGTAACCGGTGTAACCGGTTGTGGTGTTTTGGCCCACAAGGGTATACTTATATTTTTGAATATATACATTTTTATATTGTTTATATTTAGAAAATAACACTAATGTGACCTTTTGAAATAAAAAACAATGTTTGTGTTTCAGTTGTTTTGTTGGTGACAGATTATTTATAACATGAGAGTGATGAACGCTGGTGGGAAGGGCTCCTTGTGAATTTTTGCCTAGGGCCCCAACAGACTCTAGGACCACCACTGAGTTCACTTAAAATTCCTAATACAGTATATAACTTAAGCAAATGTTTATAATAGGTAACATAATAATTTATGGTAGGTACTGATTAATAAGCCTTAAGAGTTATTATTGCTAATAAGAGTCATAATTGAAATTGAATTGGCATAGGAATTCCACAGCTTTTTGCAAAATTCAGTCATGTAAACAAGTCATAGTCAGAGCCGTTAACAGTACGCTCTTTTCAATGGAAGCCGATGATGTCAAACAATGGCAAATCAATAAAACATTTCTTCAAGCATCATTACACCTTACATTTACTCTTCCATAAAAACTGTTCTGAGCCACTCCGAATGACTTTGTTTACATCTTAATAACCATGTAATTATGCAGAAACGGTGGAATTCACCATTAAGAGCTTACACTAGTACTTGTGCAAGTGGTTCCAGTACAGTTTGGCCAACATTTTTCCTGGAGATCCACCTTCCAAATGCACAGCATCACCTAATCAGTCAATCAATAAGATTGGTAAGTTAACCAGGCGTGCTATAACTCAGCTGGAACACTGGAGGCAGCTGGTTCTCCAGGATGGGGGGTTGGGTGACCACCACTGGTGTAGCCTACCTACGCTCATGTTCTGCTCTAACACACCTGGATCAACTCAGAAAGGACCGTTAGTTAATGCTATAACTCAGTTACAAGTGAGCACTCAAAGCACTGTGGGGAATAAGAGCACTGACAGATGGGCAACACTAGTCCAGTTGAACGTCACTAACCTCTATCATACAGGGGTCCTTACGGCTGTCGTCCCTCTGCCCTGCGCGGGTCTCCTTGTCTTTCCACAAATCCAGGCACCATTCCTTCCCAAAGACACCGTCAATGGTGGGACGATGAGGAAGAACTGTTGAATACATACACGTACTCAGGGCAGGATCACAGGCATGTGTTTTCCCTACTTTTACACAGTTAAGAGAAGACCCTTCATTGGCGGTGGTCAGCCTACCTTTAGATCCGCTGCCAAACTGAGCATCCACACTCGCCTGCAGTCTTCTTCTGGTGGCTTTCAGCTCCGTCTCCAGAAAATCGCACTTGCTCTTCAGAGACTCGTTCTCGCTTATTCGCCGTGTAATCTCCAGTCTCAGCACGGCGTGGCTCTCCTCCACAAGTTTTCCGATTTCTACCACCGCTGTCTTCGCTAGCATTTCCATTATCGACGATAACTGCGTCTGGAAATGCGAGTCGCTCCCCATCGTTTCCATTATCCTCACACGCCTCACCCTCAGCGCCTCAAGCCGGGAAACACCGCCTCAACGCAGCCTTGCCGATCAGCTCCTGTCCACAGCACATACAGTACCCACCGATACGCCTTTCTTCTTTTCTTCTTCTGAATTTTTTATTACTTTATTGTGAACGCCAGAGCAGCAGGGGATCATGGGATTCCTTACCGTAACTCTTGGTGTAGAAGAATAGGCCGAGGCAAACTCAGCCCCCCTCGGGCCCACGTGACCGGCCTAAACTGGAATAGAGTGTAAATATAGCCGAAACCCCGCCATTACGGCCTGTACGTGCCGTCTGTGTGTAACTCTAAACCGGCTTTCTTTAATCGGAGGTGGGTCCTAGTTATATTTACCCACTTTCATAGTTCAGTAAAACTTTAATGGATTTGTATTTTCCTGAATACTTTCCAAAGCTAACGATTTTACTTCCCCATTTTCAATTTGTGAGGGAAATGATGTGTTTCTCTGTTTAATGATGTGTTTCTCTGTTTTAATTGAATGTTCTTTTCCCCCCTCTTCTAATGGTTCAGCATCGTGGACTGCTGTTTCTTGCACTTTGGCATTTTACTTTAACACAAAGGGATCCCAAAATAATAATAGCGCCCCAGGGAGTGGACCCCTGGATCCACAGCTAACTGGTGTGCGAATAGGTAACATACAAGAGAAAGGAGCACCCGGGAACTTTGGCTGGAAACACGCCCCGCCCCCTTTGGGGAACAATCAAACGACACTCGGCACAGACTGTAGCGTAAAATACCCATACAAAATACAACAATCAGAGAACCAGCAGGACTGAATTAGTAGCTTTGGGTCATTTATAGACTAGTGTGGATATGTATTCACTCTGCCTGCCACAGAACAGAAACGATTTCTCAAAAAGATAAATTTGCTCTTGAGTCACTGCATCAACACTGAAAGGTTTAACGCTATATGTTACTGAGTCTGCAGGTAAAAAAAATACCAGAGAAATATTCAATATAAATATGATAATAAATATTTAAGTAAAAATATTATCCTTGAAATATTTCATAATATTAAGTGAAATATGCTTCTCAGTCCTGCTCTACTAATAGTATGCTAGCTAGCATTAGCACTGTGCCCTGACTTAGCTAGGCAGGGGAGCAGATCTGAGATATATAACCTATAGTATGGCATAGTATGGCTTTATTCTGACTGATTAATAATTTTGTAATTAATATTAACATTTTAAAACAATTAATTATTCATATTTAGGAAAAAAATAAAACATGGACTTGTGGCACCTTTAATATGTTATTTTTTCACAATCTTTAAAAAAGCTGAAGGAGCGGACCTTTCAAAAAGATAATGATCCCAAATATATAACGCCCAGATCTAAATCCCACTGAAATGCTGTGTGGGTGTGTGTGTGGAGTGGGTTGAAACTTGCAAAAAGCCCCTCAAACATTGAACAGGTGAAAAAGCGGCATTTAGGAATCGGCAAAAAATAAATAAATAAATCTCCCAGAGGATGTCAGCAACTGGCAGACAGTTAGGAAGGGAATGCTTACATAAAATTGTTTCTACTAAAAGGGGCAATACCAGTTAGGGAAGCCAGGGCTGTATTTACTTTTTTTAACAGACAAAAATAACAGTTACTTTTCCTCAATAAATGTTTGCAAAATCAAATTTCCATTGTTTTTTTGTTCTGTAATATACTGTTTATGACGAAAGCAAACTGGACTAGTATGTTTGTACCTGCTGTGGCCATCGTCAAAAACAAAATGAAAAGAAAGGAGAAGGCAGACCTACATAAGAAGCTACAATTTTGTTCTGATGATAAACGCTCCATATGATTTGACATTGATTTTATAATGAAAGGGGAATTATAATGTGTTTTCCTTCTGCACTGTAACACATCTCCAAATAAATCACGGCTTCCCAGAGGGTCACTGAGCTACCAGAGTGGTTGATCTCAACAATAGATGGAGATGATGGGAGGAGAAGGCGCACTATAATATTTACCCTGCTCCCCTGTGCAAAATGATGTAATCGAAAATCAGCAGATGTTTTAGAGAAACAGACTATACACTTTGATCAAATTTACCAGGAAAACCAGAATTAGTTTCTTTTTTTTTCATTTTTTAATTTGTATTTTTAAATAAGATTTGATGAATTGTGCTTATATGACCAGATACATCAGTTACTCTCGATTTTGATTTCAAGCTGACTTTAATACATTAATGCATAAATACATGAACACAAAAATCAGCTAATAAGTTTGTGTGCCGTTGGGAGAATTTTAGGGGACTTCCAGACCAAAACTTAGTTGCAAATACTGTATGTAAAATACAGATGCCCATACCATTACCACTGCAGAGGAAAACATCTACAGACTGTGTTATATCCTGACCTGAGTCCATTCACATTTGTTATCTTATGTTAAGATCATGCAGGCCTGATTCCACATACAGACCTGTGGTGGGATCTGAATGTACAGTCAGGTGCTTGTTAAGATTACATTTCTTTGTGAACCCTTTTCCACATTTGACACAGATGAAGGGTTTTTCTCCAGTGTGAGTTCGCTGGTGCATATCCAGAGTGCATTTCTGAATAAAACCTTTTCCACAGTGCAGACAACGATATGGCTTCTCCCCAGTGTGTGTACGTTGATGGGTATACAAGTGGCCCTTCTGCGCATACCTCTTACCACAAAGCATGCACCTAAAAGGTTTCTCACCCGTGTGACTACGCTCGTGTATTTCAAGTTGACTGAAACACTTGAATCGCTTGGAACAGTGCGGGCAAACAAACCGTTTTTCCCCTGAAAAGCTGGATGTGGTGAGGGTCCTCATTGCCCTTGGTAGAAGAAAACTCTGTGAGGCAGCGTAGTCTGTATTTTTGGTTCCTGTGCTTGCCTGTACTTGTAAAGTTGGTCCTTCCTGGTCACATGCATGATCCTCAAGTGAGATTTGGTCCAGTGGATCAGCTGAAGAAGTGGTCTTTGCAGTTTGGATTCCTCTGTCAGCAGTATCACCAGTAAGATGACCGATGGTAGATGATATTTCTTCAGCACTATTAGAGCCAGTGACACAAGCTGCTGTAAGGAAAAAATAGCATTAAGCGTTGGTTAACTTGGTTCATTTGTTTTTGAGTTTTACAGTTTTTAATTAATGCTCTTTCTGCTGTTTATGTCCTACAATTACAAAAATTAACAAAATTTTCCCAACAGTAAAACGTACTGTATAAACTATAGCAGAACTCTGCAATTCCATTTGTGCACTATAATTAAAATGTAAAGTCAAACTCACTCTCCTCCCGCGTGTTTTGCTCTCCCATTTCACAGTTCCATAAATCCATTCCATTTGGCTCCTGTTTGATGGTTATTCCAGAGGGCTGCTTTTCCCCCTGATGCTCCTGTACACAGTCGCTTTGTATTTCTCGAATAGCCTATATAACAGTACAGAGTATTGAAATCATTGATAAATTATTAATAGATAGAAACATCATAAATTCATGAACACTCTTCACAACAGAGTTGTTTCTGTGTTTTCTCCAATACATTTTTCTCCAGTTGGGTTTAATAAATAAATTATATTTGTTGGGTTTTTTTTCTGGTTTTTATCTTTTTTCGGCTAAAGACACAGGACCAACATAAGTTGTATACAACATAATCTTCCTTTGGGTAGAATTCAAATT
>CM067475.1:37098295-37117901 GCA_034552555.1 Semaprochilodus insignis | reverse complement strand
AAAAAAAACAAATATATACACAAAATTAATAGCAATCTGTTAGATGACACAACCTATGAAATTCACATTCCAAACAATAGGGGGCAGCATATGACCAGAAAATGCCTTCCACTTCCCCCTTCAATTATTACCAGTCTAGAAGAAATGTTGCAGGTTCAGCTTTATTTGCCACGAGCGTCTCCAGTAGAGGACAGCAACACCAATGTTAACTCTTGTTCTGCCTAGAGCAGGTGGGCGGTTGCTTACCAAGCTCTTCAGTCATTGCTGCATTTACTCGCCATTTCATTTGCTACCTATCCTTAAACAATCTACCTGAGAGCAGAACCTTCAACATCATTAACTTCATGTTCTCGCGTTGGACTGATTCATCTCGACCAAACACTACTACTACTGCCAAAACATTGATTTCTTCACATTCTGTGGATTATTGTAGTTACTGTAAAGGATTATTTTAGTTATTGTAAAGGATTATTTTTGTTATTGTAATGTTTTAAACTATAAATCTTACATTTCATTCCTTTAAGCACCCTTTTGTTCAGTGTAGTGTCCTGGCCAAACTTGATTCAGTTACTTTCTCACCTGCGGTAGTAAAATAGCCCCAGGAGAGCTAAAAAAAAATACAGGCCTTCTGTTCCTGATCAGGCCTTACAGGACAGCAGAGTTTCTAAAATCAGTTGTGGTATCACATGGCATAAACTTAATGGAGGTCATTTATTTATTTTTGCACCTTCTCAAACTTCAGCGGCGCAAATTAAACAACATCATTTTTAATGTTTACTCTGAAAATGGAAAATAATTTTTTTAAGGGGAAAAACACCAGATCCACATTAAGAGACCCTATTGATGACCAGATCTTTTACTCATAAGCCTTATACAGTGTTTTGCTAGAGAGGGGAAACTTACTTGGTCCTTCTTAGGTTCTCCAGAGCTTTTTCCCGAAGCAGAATCACATCTGTTTGACTCTTCCAGGTTACTCTCTCTAGATCAATTATAATAAAGTTTAGGAGAACTGCTGCTAGGTGAAACAACACACCTCCATAAACACCTGCCAGCAGTAACAGAGTCTGCATTACACAGTAACGTCATTCTAACGTCAGACTTAGTATCAAACAAACAACATCACATCACCTTTTAACACGTGGCTGACTCTCTGTCCTGTGACACAATTCAACAAAGCAGTGATCTTGCGTTGATGTGTACAGTGCAGCCTGTCCACCGTTTCCGTTTCCAACCTGCTGGCTCTGTGTCCCATCCTGCACCAGCATGTGCTCCATCAGCTGCAGTCTTTTCCTCAGAGTATCTATTTCATGGTGACTACGGGTCACCTCCGACCGCAGCACCTTGCACTCCATATCTACAAGTTTACTTATCTCTAATACAGCTGTTTTGGCTAACGTTTCCATAATGGCAGCTAACTGATTCTGAAAAGAGGGAAAAGAGGGTAGAGTAGTCGGCATCTTCGCCTTTAATCCGCAAAAAACAGCCTCCCAGAAAAATAATGGAATTATATGATTAAATGTATCCTCGTTCAAAAACGAAATATTCTTCTACGTTAAGAACAATGAACGACCAAACTGTAAAACTTGTGTTTTGGTCACTCATGTAATCCCTCCTCTCCTCTGCAGCTTCCTCTCAACGTCAGTACCATAGACACGACCATTTAACGGTTGACTGTATAAACAAATCATTTCGATGGTCAGGAAATTGTGTTTTCTTGAGTTGTGTTGGCGTGTTGGCGCCACCTGCTGAAGTGGAGAACCAAGAAGCCATAAAAGACTACAACTACCATCATGCACCAGGAAAACGTCACTTGCATCCTCTCCGCTGATTGGCTGCGGCGACATCGAGCGAGGAAGTGAGAGGCGTGAGCTGGAGCGGTGAACTTCATACTAATCTTCCTGGGTAAATGTAAATGATTCTAGCCAGATTTTGACTGGTTTTATGGGATATCGTGTTTGTGTCGAGATTGTAGATTGATGTGTGTAGATTTTTGTCAGCCTCTGTCTGTTTGTAATCCTCACCGGACCTATGGACTCAGCTTAGACGAGCTTGAAGCTGTTGCTAACTGAGCTCAATGGACAAAACTGGTCGTTTTCACTCATTTCAACAACTGTCGGATAATTCCAGCTTTCAAATGTTCCTTTCTGGCTTTTGTACGAACTCCCACCCAAATCATGTCCAACTACTGGCCTCCGGACGTCCCCTCTTTCACCATAGCACCGCTATGGCTGTACAATATATCGTCTGTTCATGATTATCGCAATATTGCCTTTGGCGATATACAGTTCAGTGTAATATGTTGAAAACGTTGTGATGACAGAATAAAGAATATACTAAACATATTCAGTAATACATCCAGTTAGAATGCATAAAAGTATCATTCATAATATTTATTTATAATGCACGGTCGTGTTAAAGCTGCAGTATACTATTCTAGAGGACGGTTGTTGATATTAGAACTCAACAGCTAAACAAACACACCCCTCCCTCCAGTGCTCTTTTTTAAGTTCCAATAAATTATATGTTCACGTAAACTAGTATTTCATGTGAACTGAAAATTCAGTAACTAAGCATGTATTTGTTAGATTAACATTTAATTTTGAACATTATATTTTGAATAGTTACAGAGGAAGATAGTGGAAGGAAAAGTAGTTACTATACGACACCATAATTTAAAGCAGCTTTTTGTTTGAACGATAAGATGCACATCCATCCTGCTAAATAAGTAAACAAATAATAAAACTAAACACCAGGATCAGAGGTATGGATGTTTAGGTATTAATCCGCCTGTCCCTAATGCTTGCGTCTCAGAAGGCTTTAATGGGTGGCTAAATAAACCACCTAACAATCATTGTAGAGATGCTCGCATGTTCCTTGACTGATGTTTCTGTGGGTGATGGGATAAGTCAAGACATTCGGATGACCAAGAAACAAATGTTGTTCATAAAATGTAGGTCCATTTTTAAACATCAAGGTTTAGCAGTCTGAAAGACATATTAGAGTGTTAATAAGTAGCAACATGAACGTTCCCAACTGGTCTGACCGTACAATCATTTATACCAAAATCGCAGTTTGAAAGAATTTAAATTTAGGATGTTTGAAGTAGGGAAACAAGTTTTAAGTTGGGTAATTTAACCTAATTGTGCAGAGTTCATGAGCTGATAGTTTGGCAGACCACATTCAGCATTTAGAAAACGCATGTGTTGGAGCAGAAAGTTGTCACATTTAAATGGCAGTGTTGATCAGTCAGATATTTTTCCCAAATCGTTCAGTATTGATATTAAGTCATAGACAAAGCGCCTGTCAGAGGAAGTCCTTAAGTTGATTGATCTTTTATTCTTGCAGTTCTTCTCCCTGTTATTTTTCAGGTGATGATGTCTGGCCGAAGAGTGGTGGTATTTGCGTCGGCAGCAGAACTCGGGCCAGTTCTGGCCCAGCTGGTGGTCTCTCGAGCCGGGAAGGCCCTGAGTGGTGGTGTTGGCTCTTTTTCTCTGGGTCTCTCTGGGGGAAGTCTAGTGTCCATTCTAAGTAAGGAGCTGCCTGCAGTGCCGAACCTAGATTGCAGCCGATGGCTGGTGGGGTTCTGCGATGAGAGACTGGTACCTTTTGATGATCCTGAGAGCACGTATGGTCTATACAAGGTAATTGTCATAGTGTACAGGTAGTGTACAAGTAAAGCATTAAATGTATTTAATTTAATTTTAGTTTCTCCCACATGGACAAAATATTCAAAGCAATTTTTAACAAAAGTGAGCTGATACACAACATTGTGCAAATATAATGTACTGTAATAAATTTGCTTGATTCTATTAATATCAATATTAACAAATGTTTGCTCAAAATATATGATCAGACAGATTTTTAGATTTGACCAATATTATAAACTGATTTTTCTTGACGTATTTATTACATTCTGGATGTACTGTGCTAAAACATATGTATTTTATTCATTTGACTGCATTCGTAAGCCTATACAGCTGTTTTCTTTAACAGGTGGATATAATTTCAGTTTTGCATGTCATCTACATTTTGCTCATGTGGAAACTCCAGTGTTAATACTCAACTGTGAATGAGGTCAAAGTGAGCACATGGTCTGTAATGACCTGTTTTTTTTTCTTTGTCTTAGAATCAGTTGTTCTCAAAAATCAACATTCCAGAGGATCAGGTTTTGGCAATAGATCCCTCTTTACCGGTTTCGGAGTGTGCAGATGACTATGCCAGCAAACTCAGTAAGGTACTGTACCAACATATCAGTCTGATTCAGATTACAAGTTTTTTTAATACTGTCAGTTTTACCTTGTGAGTAACTGCTGATGGTTTTGCAGGCTTTCAATACGGAGCAAATACCAGTATTTGATATGTTGCTGCTTGGCATGGGACCTGATGGACATACTTGCTCGCTCTTCCCCGAACATCCTTTATTGCAGGTGAGATCTAAAATCTCAGATATTCAGGTTACGAATGGCAAAGAATTACCCCAAATCAAAGATTTTAAAGGAGAATTTCACTGATACTGTATGCTTTTTTGAGAGAGCATTTACCAGACAGTTCTGGCTCGGTTTTTCTAAAATCCAGCCCTTCACAACCAAACAACTGACTATGACTATTTTTACATCATAACGATTTAGTTATGATAGAATTTGGAAAATCAATGGAATTCCCTCTTAATGGCTCCTGCTAAGGTGTTCCAAAATGCATCACACAATATTTTACATTTCATGTAATAACTCACTGCATGGTACCTTTAACAGGCATTAAGCTGTTTGCAGGAAATGCTAGAATAACAGTTTATGGTCTATGTGGTCTGTGATTGGAAATGACAAAACTTTGCATGCATTTGGTTGAAAGATGGAAGTGCGTGCGGGCAGTATTTAGGTTAGGACAGTTAATCTTTGTTATGATCACAATATCTGATTTCAGTGCTTTTTAACCACACAACAGAGGTTGAACAAACCTGTGTATTATGTACATTCTCAAAGAAACCCGCCCACTCACTACAGGGAATATGGACCTGAATATGAAACTGTTTTTAAGGACTACATGTATATGTGCTATATGTGCCATAACCGGTTTTAGCAATAATCTAAGTGGTTCACAACCCTGGTCCCTGAGGACCCCCGGAGCTGCACATTTTAGTGTTTACTGCAGATTATTTTGAAAAACTGAAATCAAGCCTCCTGAAAAGAATTATACTTACAATAAATACTGAAATAAAACTAAAGATTGTGGACACATGGTATGGTATTATAGTTAGTTGTTTGTGCTTAGGTTTTCTGCTTTTGTCCTGACATTGGCAAATGAAGAACTTATAAAGAAAATATTTATGGCTGTTTTGCCTGGAAATGAAATAAAGGAGAGGTGGTCTTTGACTTTTTGCAGAGTATAGAATTTCTAACAGCATTGACACACAGAATATTTGTCCACCAGATCATTGCTATATGACAGCTAATATTAATACTTGCAGCTGATCACTGGCGACCATTCAGTGGCCATTTACAAGCAAACATATACATTCTCTGTAGGCTTATAATACAGTGATTATGTAGTTGTGAGAGTGAGGAATCTCTTGACCCATCAACGTATTATTGCAGTTTAAGACTTTAAAGATTATGTACTTCCGCCTTGTTGAGGTTAACAGTGTTTGTTAACTTGTATTTTGTGTTTGTTTTCACAGGAAAGCCAAAAAACAGTGGCTCCCATCAGTGACTCACCCAAACCGCCTCCTCAGCGGGTAACCCTCACACTGCCAATGGTGAATGCTGCACGCTGCGTTGTCTTTGTGTCCACCGGGGGCAGCAAAGCACCTATCCTCAAGGTACAGCGTGTCTCAAGATACAGTGCTGTTTCAGTATGCTCCAGTTGTCTTGATTTCTAAATCCAGTATCATTTCAAAGTGGAACTGAGTACAGTTGTGCAAGGGTAACACAACAAACAGAAACACTGTAACCATGCTACAGACTTCACTTTAATGCACGCCCATTTCCTTCCTTGAATGGTTTTTTTTTTATCTCCTGCAGCAAGTACTGGAGGGAGGAGAAGGTCCATTACTGCCTGCAGCCCTTGTTACGCCCACTCAGGGGGAGCTCTTCTGGCTTGTAGATGAACCAGCAGCAGCCTCCCTAACACTGGAGGTGGAAAGACCAGGCCCTAGTGCTAAGTTATAAGGCGAAGGATACATAAGGTTCCATCTTTGTTGAGTCCACACTGTTCATGAACCTGTCAGAAACAACGGTTTTATTATGTCACCTGATTTTATGGAGAGGTGTGTATTAGTGGAGAAGGGAACACAGTGAACACGTATTATCAGTGAACATGTTACATTCCTGTATCTTCTGTTAGTACTGGTTGAAATTAAACGCTGAGACATTGTGACTGAGTTTTGGTTGAGGCTATTAAAAAAGCTTTTGGCTTTAAATGGCTATACAGGCTTCGTTTTGCTTGGGTAGCAATCTAAACCAGAGTGTCTCGTACAAAATAACTAAATCAAAGGTGGAAAGAGTCACAGGTGGGTAGTAACAAGTTCAGTTCAATGTTCTTAAAAAAGAGAAAATGGATTTGCACTGTTCTGAAGATCTTATGCTAACAGTTATGACATGGGGTGCTGTGGACCAGGTGACCCTCACTATCCACCGTATGCTGCTGTTCTAAGTTATATTCGAAATGCAGGACTTTTAAAAACTTTTTTACAGTGTACATTTTTCACCATCAGGAAAAAAACAGGAAACATTTTGAACACAAAAATAAACAGAAGGCTCAATAGTGAAATATAATGTCAAATCTTAATGTATTCCATGTGTCCACTCTTTGCCTTTATTACAGCTTCCATTCTTCTCAAGAGACTCCCTTTCTATTTTTCAAAGAAATCTGCAGGGATATTTTTCCACACCTTCAAATCTCAGGCTTAGAAGTCAGTTGCATTTTATGCTTTTCACAATCCAACTCATCCCAATCGCAAACGCACACTCATTAGTCCTTAAAACCCTATTCCACATCTCAGATGTGTGATTTCCACATACTAGTTAAAATTTTCCTCTGTCATTAATTTCATACAATTTTTCAAGTCTGGCTGTCAAGAAGTAACTTCTGGACAGTTACACATTGCTTTGATGTGTCGTCTTCTCACAGTGGAATGATGGACAGAAACACCAGAACATTTTCAGATCTGAATCATGAGTGGAGCTTGATTTTCTTCTGTTCTTCGCAGAATAAAATAAAAGCAGTTTTGGTGGTCTACAAGGGGCACATTCAATCTCAAAACGTTGTGCCCTGTTTTGCTATGGGCTGAAAAACATACTTCGTTGAAATGGTGTGCAATGACCTTTGAGGTATGCTTCCTCTCGCTTGGTGGATGTGTCCGAGGTGTTACCCAGTCAGCAGCTATTTGTACATAAACCCTGCCATATTTAAAATGCAGCACACACTGTGGGTTCCTTCCGTACAAACTTTGCCACTGCGGCTTGGTATACACAACAATTTAAGAGCTTTAGAAGACATGTTTATTGTAACCACTTTATTATATTATTGTTTTATCAAGTTCCAAAAAATTTCCAAAAGGAGCACCAGGAATGGCCTTCTCAGCTGCCATAGTTCCAACAGTTTTCATTGTACCACCATTTCCATTTAAATTAACATTCTGCAGCGTTTTGTCAGGGTTGAACACAACCCATGTCTGGCACAGTTGTTAAAAGTCCTGTTTTGTCTGTATTTAACTGTTTTTGTTTTTTCCTTTCATTTTCATTTTAGTTTGGCATTCATTATAAAAGTCTTATATATACTTAATCTCATCAGAAATATCTGCTGAAAACTGAATAACTTGGCTGTCTCTGACTTCTATACAGTGATGTGGCTCCTAATTTACTGGGTTTTATTTTATATTGTACTGTTGCTTTTGCCACATTTGAACTTCAGCAATTGGCTTTAAATTAGATCCCAAATAAAGAGAAGAATATACTGAAACTTAAATATACTTAAATACATGTATGTATAAACTTGAATTCACTTAAACTTCAGTTCTTATGCTGAGATGACTTAATGTTTTAAAAGTCGCACTGCAGTTATGTTAGCTAATTTAGTCTCTATTTTACTGAAGTGACAAAACTTTTATTTCAGTTTAAAGCTGATGTACTCTTCTTTAACCTACGTAGCATATCTAACGTTACCGCTTGTTAGGAGATGAATATGGATTCACAGGCACCTCCCCTTTAAACGCTGATGTTACACTCCCTTTAACGTGAACTGTGCAGTGTTGTCACTGGGCTGCATTTTTTGTCGGCCGACTTATTTTATCCAGACCGTTTTCCTTCGGGACGTGCAGGAAAGTTCGGAGTCCTACACGAACAGGATAGCATGGCTGTGGCAAAAGCTACGTTTCATCGGGTATCTCTGTCCTCGGCAGTGTTTAGGCTTGTTTGGTTCGTGTGGATGCTGTTGTCGGTTCTGAACGGCGGAGCGGTTCTGGGCTACTTTCACGAAGAACGCTGGAGTCCGGAGTCCCCTCTCTTAGCCCCGAGGGTCGTTATAGCCTTAATCTGCCGAAACTCGGAGCATTCACTGCCTTATTTCCTCGGAGCCATAGAGCGTTTAAATTACCCAAAGGACAGGATTGCTCTTTGGTAAGTATTTTGGGGGGTACAATCTAGCTTTGACCAGCGAGTCTCCTCCTCTGCGTTTTGGCTGATGCTCTGCTCCTGTGTTAGGCTGAAGTTGGCTTCCGATTCGCCAGCTTCTTCTGTTCCTCCTGTTCCACCTTAAACGATGCAGAAGTTACATTCTGGTGCCTCAGCTTTCTGTTCGAATCCTCCCGTTCCACCTTAAATGATGCAGGAGCTACATTCTGGCGCCTCAGCGTCTTGTTCGGTTTTTACGTTCCGTCTTCGGTGATGCAGTAGTAACTGTTGCACCATTTAAGGTGGAACGGGAACATCTGAATAACACGTTGACTTAAGCTTCGTTTCCTTTGTGCTGGCGCTTTGAATTTAAATCCCTGTGGCGAAACCCAAACTGCGTCCAAGTCTAAAGAACTATGCATTCTGAGTGCTGACAGTACAGGCACGGGCATGCTTCTGTGTCAGTTTGTTTAATGGGGACACATGGAGGAGATCTTTCATTCCATATTTCATCTGGCTTCATCTGTCAAGTCTCCATGCTACATCAACTATTAAATGACCCATATATAATACATTTAGTTTTTTTGCCTGCTTATGTTTTATGTACCAGGATTGCAATAGTTCCTGATTATGTGTAAATGAAGTCTGTTCCTTTTGGCTGCCCAGTGTTGCACTTCATTAAAACACATTAACTTGAAGTTACGCATCAATAGACAGATATATGTTAAATGGTGTGTATCCTAAATTGTTCTTATATATTTTCTCTCCGAGGTCCACTTCTGAGGTCTGTGTGCTTTCATGCACTAAAGATAGTCATGGTTATTTCCTTGACCATTTAGCCCTTACAATTAAACAGGCTGTTATTGCTTCTTTACCTTTATTTTTTAATTAAATTATATATATATATATATATATATATATCTGTGTGTGTGTGTGTGTGTGTGTGTGCATAGGTGCATTCTAGAGAAAAGGTGATTGTCCCAAACATTTAAGATCTTCTTTTAAAAAAAAAAATGTTTTCTTGGCACTGGGCAGAGTGTTATTTTAGGCAGGCCCCTGGTTTTCAGAAAAGGTAGTGAGACTGTTCCTCATGGCCACATGGTGAGCAGTCAAATCCCACTATTTTGAAAGAATAATGTAAAATGTATTTGACTATTCGATTGTCAGATTTGATTGCTGCTTGTTTGTTGCTGATATTGTGTGATCAATTATGGGCACATGCAATAATCAGTCATAGCTTAGAACACAGGTTCCCAAAAAGGGGTAAATGTGCAGCAGTAGGGGCTTTCAGACAAAGACTGATGATCAAAAGTAAAAATTCTCAATTAAGGTAAAAATGTGTAAAGTTACAGATTGATGGACTTTGGAGTGGGCAGTATGACATGTCTCATTATGCTCTTCTGAGCGTGTTGTGGATATTGTCAGTATCTAAAGAACCCTGACTAACTACATTTTTCATTAAAATGAGTGTAATTAGTGCTTTTTAATTGGATCTATGGCAGTGTGGTTATTATTATTATTATTAATAGTAGTATAGTTTTTATATGTAATACTACAGGTTTTATTTTTCCCGTTTCCCCTTTCTCATAAATAATTAACAGCAACAACCGTTAAAGTAAATAAAGTAAAGTAAATTTATGTTCGGTTTCTTTAAATTACCAGCAGTGCTAAAAAGCAATATATGGATGGGTCATTTACATGCATTTACCTATAAATATTTTTTATTTTTTATTATGTATTAGTGAAAACCAGCTTCCCTTCACTATGTATTCAATGTAAATGGCATCAAAGTTAATTGAGGGGTAATGCGAGCATTAAGCAGCAATATAACATATCTCAGACCCCAAAATCTGATAATCTCGTTGTTGTTTAAAATGTTTGTCACAGATGCATACAGAATGGCAGAGAAAGGAGCAGAGATTTCCTAGATGGCCTTTCAACAGTTTCACAACACACAAGTTACACACAGACAAAAAAATCATAGCTTTAGTAAAAAAAAAGACCTGCTAACTGAATGAAGAGCCATATGGGAGCCGAAAGAGCCGTGTCTTACTGGAGAGCTGAGCTGGCACATATGACTCATTGAGAAGACCCGGAAGGCCCATCACAAATGGGAAGCTGTAAACATCTGTCTACCAACAGCTGTATGTGCAAGAATGCAAGAAGCTGATCTAGGATCAGCCATTCCACTTAAAAGAGCCCAGAGTTTAATGCCTTGTGTAAACATTGTCAGAGTTTCAAAACTTTGTTGCTCACTTCAAGGTCCATATAGTCCATATATGAAAAAACAGCCAGTTTATCAATTGTTTTGATGATGTCACAGAAAAACTACTTGTGTACATTTTCTCCTATTCCGTGTACAGCTGTTTAGCTCCACCCATTCATCTTAAGCTTTTAGGGGTGTTTCAGCCCAGACTCCTTTTTGAATGATGCATTGATTTATGACATTCAGTCAGAACAGAGGACATCTGCATATATAGCCTTAAAGACCCAGGAACAAGAACATGCCATTTCAGTTTAAAAACTAAAAAAAAGGTTGGAAAATGTTCATGTGACAATAAATGATAAGTGTTTTTGGTATATAAAGCCATACAAACCCCCTGAGTGAACCTCAAATGGAAAAGTGGGATAGTAGCCGTAGAATTACTGACTCACATTATTTTCCAGGACCTAAAGATCAGATCCAGAAACAGCAGTTGTACATAGAGATGCCTTGTGAATATGGGCCTTAATAGCCTACAGCCAGGTGTGGATATTTACCCACCGAAGCTGTCATTGTTCTGCCCTGTAAATGGACCGCAGTTTGGATAGAGGTATCGGTTACTGTGCTATGAGGGTGTATAAAATGCTGCCCTAGAAAATGATCCCAGCTGAAATGCCATGTGAAAGGAGATGTACTGAATGCAGGTGCAGAGGTTCTGTGTTAGAGCTGTTTAAACACATCACGCAGGCCTTTATGTTGCTTACGTTCCATCGAAACTGCCAAGATAAACACCACAGGACAGGAGAGGTGTTGCTGGATAGCTGTTTAACATAAAACAATAAGACCACTACATGTGTGCAGTGATTTTAACTGCAGTGTTAACTTGGGCACTGGGTGTGAATGCAGGAGTATAAGTTTCTTATAGTCTTGTGAGTTATCTAAACCCTGCCTGGAGAGTCGGTTTGTACTGCCAACTTCCATGGCCCAGCTGTGCTGCTAGTGTCTGCAGCCAGCAGTCAGTCCCTGTTTTACTGCAGGAGAGCAAATCAGTCGGAATTCAGCTAGAGTAATTAGTGAGGTCATACTTCAGTGATGTACTGTCTCCATGCACGGACATTGCACGGATCTCCATGCACAGAGTTAATGAACACTAATGCTTTATTAAACACATGCTCCAGCTGTTCTGAGCCATCTGGTTAAGCTGTTCACTAGAGGTGAAATAATAAACCAGGATCAGTCTGAGAGTGGCGATTCAGTATAGCATATAGCATAGTTGCTAATAGAGCTGCCATCCATACTGCAGGTTTGGGTTCCGTGCTATACTAACTAGTCCTTGGGCAAGACTTTATAAAAACCGTAAGCATCTGCCAGATTCCATAAACGTCAAATGTGAATGATTCACTGGCATTAAGGTTCGTACATAGGACTAGGCTGAACAGCATTTCACAGTTTTTGAATACTCCTTGCTATTTTAAATCAAATACTCTTTCTCAGCGCCACACACTTGAAGCAATATTTACATTTCATAATTAACTGTAATTTGTTAGTATGTCAGTTACTGCAGTTCGGAATACATCCAGGTGGTGGTTGCTGCCAGTTTATGCTGTCAAGGTTTAAACCTGCTATGGAACTTTTTTTCCTGCAGTGTTGGAATCACAGCTGTGCAATCAGTCCTATTTTTATGATCATCACAATATGAGTTTCCACAATAAATACATTGTTAAGGGCTCCAATGACATAATGCTAATTACTGAACATGCACAGCGCCAGAGTGACAGAATTCGACATTAGAAGCCCAATAAATGCTTCTCTGTGCTGGTCTTGAACACTTACATGGTTTTCTTATGTGGAATACAAATCACTTAACCATTCGGCTAAACAGTCAGGTACAGGTCTCCCACATGCTCAGCTAAAAAACTGCTGCATCCTCAACTACTACTTAACTACTCAACTAAGTGCTTAATATGTGAGGACTAACATGTTTTGGTAATGTGTAGACTATGGTAAAATGTGTGAAGCAGTAAAGGCTCTTGTTACGACAAATCTGAAGCACCTCATGGAACTAACTACAAGGGAGGAGAGCCATTAGCAGTCAAATAGATGTTTATGATTTTGTTGGGGTTTTTATATTTATTATTTTTATTGATTCATTTATTCTAATGTTGATATTCATTAGGGGCCAGTTAGGAAAAAAGTCTATTTGTGGCACGTTGCGTCAGTGTGTAGTCCTAGTACAAATCCTTTATATTTTTTTGGGCTGTATTTTCTCATTTTATGGTGAAAATAAAATTCTTTGTGGAGGGAGGAGACCTCCTTAGGTGGGGTGACAGTCGGGTAAAAATCCCCACAGAAGATGTTGTTTTGCTGTGTGTATTTCATTACTGTGTAAATAGCGCCTCCAGTCAGTTGACTTTTTAGTACATTTGAAACAAAGTATATAAAGGTTCTGAGTTGTGGTGAAATGTAAGATGTCATGATGCTTTTAATTATTTCCTAAATAATTTAATAAAATTAAACCAGATTGTTAAAGAGGTCAGAGATCTATACCTCTGGTATCCACCATTGTGTTTCTTTCTCTCATTCTTTAGTTGGCTGGCTGGTTGTGTTGCAGTTTCACTTCTCATGTGTGGCATTTTGAAGCAATGTCATTGTTGCTTGTCACAAAGAGTTCATTTTAGTGCAGGGCTTTGTGTATGCGTGTTGTGTTACTGAGCTACTGTTCTTACAGATCAAAGCTTCTCTTAGGAAGACGTTATCTCACACGTTTATGCCTGTATAACTGATGTGTTACCTGATTTAAATCAGCCGAGTCTGCTGGAAAAAAACCTTGTCACACCTTGCCTAATTTTGTGTTTAACAGGGTTGCAACAGACCATAATACTGACAACACAACGTATATGCTCAGAGACTGGCTGATCAACGTGCAGAAACTGTACCACTATGTGGAGTGGAGGCCAAAAGAAGAGCCTAGGTTTGTAAAATCATGTGATTATGTTGGATCTCTGGGGAGCAATAGCAGACAATCTGGCTACCAGACACCCTGTTAGACTACGTGAGGCATGTTGCGTGCTCTTAAAACACACCATGTTAATCAGTTTTGGGTTCCTCTTTTATTTAACCCCTTAAACTGAAGGCTTGTTCATCAGTGATTAATGCTGTTTTACAGATTTTACTATTATGATACATGCAGTTCTTTTAATGAGATTAGATATAAAGTAATTCACCTGCAGGGTGGATAGTGTCAACAAAAAATGAATGAAAAAACAATGAAAAATTATTAAAATATACAGAGAAAAAGGCCATTCAAGACCTGGTAGACCACCAAAACTGTCCCCCTTAGATGAACCTTTCTTACAGTACAACACCATGGGTCTGAACGGATGTGTATCTGTTAAGAGGCATTTACTGTAAAAAATAAAATGCATAGAAATCAAACAAAATGCTGCTGGTCTTCTCAGAACAATGAACTGACCAGCCCAGAGTCTAGACCTCAGCATCACTTAGTGTGTTTGGGATTACTTGGATTGTGAGGAGCAGAAAATTGACTGATGGATAGTATCTGTCTGCTGCACATTACTGTATAGTATGCAAGTGATGTAGTTATGAATCGTTATAATCGTTATGAGTTGAGGTGTAGGCCCGCATATGCAATAGTAGGAATATAAATGTAACACCTGGCCCAAACATGTCTGGGGCAATACTGAATGAAGAAATATGTTCTGTATAAATGTATACTTTGATAATTCATTATTTTGCTCCCCGCTGTCAGAGCATATCCTGACGAGGAAGGACCCAAGCAGTGGCCGAACACCCGCTATGCTCACGTGATGAGACTACGGCAAGCCGCCCTGGAATCAGCACGAGATATGTGGGCCGACTATCTAATGGTGTGTATCTGCTTTCTCTGTCTGAGCTAACAAAGAAGAGCCATGGTTTTCCCGCTGTATTCTTCGTCACGAGACCACAACGCTCCAAAATTGTAATTAAAATAGCTTTATTGTTGCTATTTTTGTGCACTGTGCTTGACACATGTTGTCCATGGAATATGGGGTGTGACTCTTGGAGAGGATCAACCCATGATTTTGAGAGAGAGCGACACCATAAAGATTGATTTTATGACACAAGACGTTTTTTATACTCACAAAAAAGGCAGCCCGTACAGACTGTAAAGGGTTTGGTTTGAACACAGCACAGAACCTACAAGTTTGTAAATGTTTCTTAAAGGGAAATTCAACAGATATAATTCAGTCATTAAGATGTAAACAGAGTTATCCGGTTTGATGTGAAGTGCTCCATTCTAGATAAACTTAAGAATCTCAGAATTGTTTACAGTGGTGGTGATGGGAACCAGACACTCAAAACATTGCATGACTCCAAAAGATACATTACTGAAAGCTGTTTATTAAAATAAGTTTACATATGTGACAGTGTTTCACGGTAGTTTTGAAAATAGTCTGTTTTGGCCTAAAGTGCATGTGGAGTGGACGAGCCAATGCAGACCATCAAAGGGCAAAGAAAACATTATTTCAGGTTAATTTTCAGCCATCAAGATTGCAGAAAAATGTAAAAAAGGTCTGTGGGTTTTACCCTTTTTAGTGAATTGGTAGTGAATTGAAGGCCTTGTAGAAATTGACCCCTGGTTTCTTTCACCACTGTTGAGTCAGTAAGTCTCTGTGCAGTGCACTATTTCACATCCAATCACTTTGAATGTCGTTATCTCAATTAGTGAATTGTACATTGATACAGTTTGAAGTTTTGCCACTAACATTCTTTTTTTTCTATTCTGATTTGAAATTCTTGCATCCTTATCCTTAAGCACTTAATGATATTTTACCACTAGGAAGTTCTTCTTGGCTAAATGCAAATGAAGCTAGTTTGGTCCTGTAATAGTAATTTTTGTTTGTCCTAAAGTTGCCCTTTAATGAAGCTAGATTAATAAAAAAAATGCGCCATCTACAACGTTGCTTATCATTCACATTTCTTTAAATGATTATTTAATTTAATTTAATTTAATTTAATTTAATTTAATTTAATTTAATTTCTGTCTCTTATACACATCTTAGGAAGACAAACTTTGTCTTGTTTTGAACACTGCACTAAAAAAAAAAAAATCTTGGCAAGCAGAATTCTCCTATATCTAGTTGACATATCTTAAAATTTTTATTTTTTAATATTTGAAATTCTTTTAAGATTTAAAGATTTTCAAATTTTCAGATATTTCAATATGACTTTTTTTTATTACTTGTTTTAAGTTGATTTTAGCAAGCAAAATTTTACTTACTATACTGGGAGATAGTTTGGCCCATTTCAAGCACATTTCTTAAAATAAGCACCTGGAAAAAGTTAAAACTAGCTGACACCAATCTTAAAAAGAGAATTTTGAGATGCAGCAACCAGATTTAAGATAATTCTACCTGCCAATACATCATTTTTTGCGATGTAAAAAGGCTTTCTTTGAAAGCAGTGTTTTAATGTTTGTCAGGTTATGTAGTAAGCCGTAGCACACTGCATCCTTCAGCCTCACTGGTTCATCAGAATTCCTGATTTTCCTATCCTTCCAGTGTTTTTGCAATCACCATTCTTTTACTACGATACCCAGCATGCAACACTGCATAAACCCATCGGGAATCCTCCAATGACAATAGAGAAATCCTGACTGCTAGCGACTGTAGTCACTGACGTAGAAGCTAAAAATGAAAGACAAGATATTCAGCTACCAGCAGTATTAGCATTAGGCAACAAGCAGAAACAACTAATATCTGCCCTAAAGCCCCCGTCTGTTTTAGAAAGCTCCTCCCACCTTCAAGCTACATCATCAGAGGTGCGGCTTTCTGTGTCTTTTAATGTGTTCTAGAAGTTTATATGCCACCACTGCAGCAAGATGGACATGCTTACAACAGACACAGTATTGGATGGTAGAATAAGACTATTCTGAGTTTATGAATGGCTTAAAATGGTTATTAGGCAGATCATGAACTCGAGACCTACATTTTTCATTTTGACCAATTCGGTGATGAATGGACTAATATACATTAAGCATAAAGCACAGAGAAATAAAATTCTTACAAGAAAGTTGCTGTTATCATTGACATCACTTAGACACAAAACAATCAAAATAAACTAAAATGATCAACAGAGCGTGAAGAAATAACAGTAGCTACAGTGTGCCAAAGACCTCCATGTATGGTGCTGTAGAGATATCTACTGAAGTTAGCATGCTAACCAGCTAGCCCCAGCCCATCCTCTCTGGTAATACCACTGTGTACCTGAAGAGGTGATAGTGAGTCACTGTAGCTCTGTAGGAGCAGAATCAGTCCAACATGAGAGGATGAAGTAGCACTTAAAATGTATTTTAAGAGCTTCATGCTAATTTTAAGGTTCTTTAAATTATTATTAATATTTTTTTTTACTTGTGTTAAGTTACTTTTAGTAAGCCAAATTGTCTCACTACACTGGCAGATAATTTGGCTGCTTTTAAGCATGTTTAAGCACATAATGAGAATATATTATATATTTGGCTAATTATTTGGCTATATTTTTCCTAAAACAAGTAAAACATATCAAACAAGCTTACAACAATCAATATATCAATAAAATTAGAATTTTAACTATATACAAGATACTTTCTCACCAAAACATTGTTTTTTTACAGTGTAGAATTCCCTGAGCTACATGAGCTACACCCACAGTTATATAATAAAATGGATTAGATATCATTTAAACAATACCACACACACTGTAAAAACTGATATTTTGGCAAGTAGAATTATCCTATGTATAGTCACTTTATTTCAAAATTCTTATTAATTTCTTAATGAAAATCAAGTAAACAACAAGTAAAAATCATATGGAAATGAGTTAAATAATCTTAAAATAAGCTTACAGTAATATAAAAATGAGAATTCTAACTACATACAAGATACTTTTACTTGCCAAGATATGTTTTGCGGTGTAGAATTCCCTGAGCTACATGAGCTACAGTCACAGTTATGTAATAAACTGGATTAGATATCTTTTAAACAATACTACACACGCTATAAAAATGATATTTTGGCAAGAAGAATTATCCTAAATCTAGCTGATATCTCAAAATTCAAATTTTAAGACAGAGCTAAGATACTGTTAAGATCATTTAACTTATTGTAGATGTTTTTTAATTGTTTTAAGTGATTTTAGGAAGCCAAATTATCTCACAGTGTTGGCAGATAACTGGGCTTATTGTAAGAAATGTGCTTGAAATGGGCCAAACCATCTTGCAGTATACTAAGTATAATTTCGCGTACGAAAATCAACTTAAAAACAAGTAAAAATCATTTGGAAATAAGTTCAAAATATTCATAAAATGAGCTTACAGCAATCTTAAAAAAAATGTTATTTTAATGACATAAGAGACTTTTATATACTCACCTAATCTATACTTAAGATTTTTTCCCCGAGCATAGTTACGTAATAAAATGGATTAGATATCATTTAAACAATATCTCCTAGACTGTAAAAACTGTATATTGGCAAGTAAAATTAAGACTGACGTAAGCTAATTTTAAGATCATTTAACTTATTTTAGATGTTTTCTTTAACTTGTTGTAAGTGATTTTAGTAAGCTGAATTATTTCACTATATTGGAAGACAACGTGCTTGAAATAGGCCAAACTATCTCCCAGTATAGTACGTAAAATTTGGATTACTAAAATCACTTAAAACAGGTAAAATCATCTGGAAATAAGCTTTCAACAATCTTAAAATGAGAATTTTAAGATATGTCAGCTAGTTATAAGATAATTCTACTCGCCAAGGTATCATTTTTTGCAGTGCAGTTTTAACACTGATATGCACTGTTTGGACGAGAGGATCTTAGCAACCTGTAATTCCGGAAAATCACAAAGAAATGAACGTTATGGTCACAGACAGATAGCAATACATCACTGATGAGCCCCACAACGTATTCAGATTCAGTTTCCGGAGAATCAGACACCGTATGTGCGTATGTAAACACGCAGACGCACAGATGCCCTGTGCCATAAGGCAGTGGACTCATTAGGCTAGCATTGAACACATGAATCAAAGGGGAGAAGAAGGAAACGATCAATCTAGCTAATGGCAATCCCAGGTGAGGAATGTGGGTGGAGTCAGTCCAGCTGGACCCTCTCTCAGTGACCTCCCAGCTTAAACACATACAGCACCAGTTTTAAAACATACTCCATCTCTACTTCTACCTTCCGAGCTCGCTTACACAGCTGGCTAACTTCGGCGTCCCAACAAGTTCCTCTATCTACAACACTCCGTCAACCTTAGAGCTGATGCGGAGGTGTTCAAACACACACACGCGCCTCCATATGCTAGCGCGCCCACGCCCTTTCCAGCCTTTCACGGCAGGGCACGGGGGGAGCGTACAGTAACACATCCCATGTGTCAGCTGTCTGGGCCTCAGTGTGTGTGCTGGCGTTCGCACATGTGTGTGCCATATTTACCCACCCAGGAGGACCCTCTCCACATGGGGCTCCATCAAACAGACAGATATGAAGGAGGACAAGTGCCATTTATCCAGGGTTATAAATGTGTGTGTGTGTGTGTGTGTGTGTGTGTGTGTGTGTTAGTTTTTGCATTTTAAAGATATTTTCTGGATCTAGTAAGTTAGTTTTTGGTACTCTACAAAGTCCAAAGGTCCTACAAACTGGAATTCTGAATGTTTCTTATGCCCGGATTAGGTCCTTATGTTGTAGAGCATATCCAATGAAAAACCATGTATCTCCATTTTTGACAATTTTTACTTTTATGTATCGTTTGATCACATGAGCTG